>JAGDFM010000773.1:0-11850 GCA_019155715.1 Phytophthora pseudosyringae
TCGATGACTGAACGGTCCGAGTTACCTGCAACGGATCACAATTGATCAACGTCTGAATATCACGGTGGACCTCCCCCTCGTGTAGCTTTAGAGCAGCTTTATCGGCGTACGGCAACCAGCCACCATCTTTCGTAGCAAACCACATTTGCAGTCTTCTCGCCGCGCATGTAATCGTGTCGGGTATCTTATCCTTGATCGCGTCCTTTAGGTCACCCACGCATTCGTTCAGACGAATCTCTCTTGGATCGGACTGCCCTCAACTCCGAGCAAAGCGCATACCAGCGTCACCTTCTTTCCACGAGGCATATTCTCACGTGTTGGCAAGTTGGAGTATGAGGAAGCAAAATGTATCTGCGTATTTACTAGGGCTACGCGAAGACTGGGATAGGATAGTGGTAATGAAGAGCTTTGTGCCCGCGTGATTCATGGACTCGGCCCGTTCCGGGCCGAGCTCATGAATATCATGCGTGCACGAAATCTATAGCTCCACCCCTAAGCCAGCTCCAGGCTCCTCTGTCATTGGAGCTGATGTTGACTCTGGTGTAGGCTCGTCCGTTGTTGGGATTTATGGGTGCTGTCCTTCTCGAGGGGTGTTTCCTATTGTAGACGCGCTGCTGGTACTCCAGCCGGGTATCTGCATCAATGAGGCCGATGGCTTCGTTTCAGCAGCGTGTGCACGGGCAATACGAAGCAAAAGCAACAATGCCCAAAGAAGCGAAAGCCTCACTTCTCTGCGATCGAAGGTCAATCGATCAACTCACATCGATTTCGGACTCGACTCCGCTTCTGATTGACCGCAAGGGACTCGTCCTGGTGGTACTATCCTGTACCGCATTTATCTGTCGATGTGACCGCGCAACTAGGTCGTCGTTAGACTTGGCTGGGAATACCTGGGGTGTTATGTAGTAGTAGTAGGCGTATTGTTTATGGCTCTCCCTACGTTCACCAATTCTCTTACATAAAACGGCCTCTACTGCATCTTTAGAGCAACTTGCCAGCAACATCAGTAACATAAGCGACTATATCTCCCTGCCCTAAACCTGATAACCCTGGGGGGGAATGGGCAAACGTCGAGGCTTAGCACCCCGCGCGAAGACTTCGCTTCGCACGTCGATGCTAAACCTCTCTGGCCAAACCCGCTAGGCTTCACCCTAGTCTTGCAGCGCGTAGCGCTGCGCTTGATCTCGCCCGGCGACTTTGGTGGTTAGGTCAATTATGTTCGTTTTATGTAAGATAATTGGTGAACGTAGCCACTTTCATTGTTTATTCTGCAAGTTGACATCTGTTTGGGCGGGCAATCATTCCCAACCGGAGGAAGTACATTTCACTTTATGAACAAAATTTGTTCTCTTCGACTCCTGTGAGCATAAAGTATTGTCTAAGTGGTATTGTGAGTTCCGGTCAAACTTGCCGCTATTTGCAGCTCTAAGCCAAATCGATCCAATACAAACTGCAAGTCATTTGGGCAATCGCACAGCCCCTAAACAAATGCACATTATTAAGTACGAACCGGACTTAGCCGAATCCAATAGGCGCTCAAGTGCTTTGCGCGATTGCAAGTGGTTTGCGCGATTGGCCGGTCGATTTGGCCGGTTAGATTCTACCAAGAAATTTTGAATCGAACGCACAATATAAATGAATAAGAACCAGTCTCCTAATACTATAGTATTAAACTCTACCAAGTTCGGGATTCTTTCATCCTGTAGGTGCCATGAAAATAGTACAGTACCTTTGATTCGTGGAAGCAGTAGTTCACCAGACAGTTTTGCTGAATGCAAGTGATTAATATTTTTCTGAGCGACGCTTGACTTAGCAATGTAAAAAAAGAGAACTAGAAGTAAATGGTGGAGTTGTCGACGCCAGGCAAGCGAGAGTCGCTCGTGAGGCAGGGTTAGTTGGTCACCTTGGGCTTCTTCTGCTTGATAGCTCCATCACCTCCGTTGTCACTAGATGTATCAACATGCGCAATGGTAGGTTTCATCGATCCCAGACTCCTCTTAGCGGATATGGTTTTTGGGGGGCAGCACCTTGAGCGATGGAATCATGTTGGGCGCCATCTTTCTTGGCGGTTCCCGTGGCGGGGATCGATGCAGCTTGCTTGGCCAGGTCTTTGCATCGCAGGTCTTGCGGCCGAGTAGTGAATTGGCAGCATTCTTCCCGAAATAGCTTTGGTTTAGTAAACCGTAGAATTGTTACCATTTGGCCACGAGCGGAAAGACCTTTCGAAGTCTCATCAACATCCCAAATAGTTCCCATCACTAAGTCTTTATCCGCAGAGAATTGGTTGCTGGAATAGTTGTCTTCGTATTTCTTAGTTCAAAGAGAATATTGTGTTGGTAAAAGCACTGGAAAATAAGGCAAACGCGTATAACGTACCGCTTTCATCAGTTTCTGGGGCGAAAAGGTCTGTGAGATGGATGCGAAGGAGTTGACGACCATCAGTCAAAGTATGCGTAGTCAGAAAGACGCATCTCCCGCAAATTTGCGTGTTTCCGTGTTCTTTGGCTTCTCGTTCACATATTGCACGAAATCTGTTGACATCAATAGGTGGATAATGCAATCACAGATTCAAGTATTGTAGTTCAGAGTTCTTACCCTGTTTGGTAGGAATCGTTCGGGGCGCAGCGTCTTCTTTACTTTCACCACGTTGTTGAAGAGGAGACTTGTAGTCTTTCGGAATCGGAATGCCATCGATTTCCATGACGGGCAGGAGCTTGTTTTGCTTAGAGGGGGGTATTGAATAATGAAGGAAAAGATGAGGCCGGATGAGCGCGAGGCAATTGAAAACGAAGAAATCCAAGAAACGGTTAGTGGACGTGACAGTTGATAAGGGACTTTGAGTTTATAATTATTTCAAGGAAAAAGAAGATAAACGTCCTTGTACTTAATCTTCAAAGTCACGAGGGTGCCAGAAACCATCTTGGTCAATATACATTCGCCACTTGGTTGTGTTCACGTTCGGCTGCAGTGCCTTAAGCACGCTTTTGCGAAATGCAGCTGATAACGGTAAACAACGGAGTAGGCGAGCGAAGCGAACGCGAGAGGTTCCTGCGTAGAGATGGTCATATAGCCATTTGGGTGCACCAGGGATGCCTTCTAGAAAAAGCAGTACAGGCTTCAGCGTCCCACCTTGTGCTTTCTAGACCGTCATTACGAGTGCAAGCTCAACGGCAAGTTGCGACTACTTCACTTCGATCGTACTGGGCATCAACGTTCGCGCTAGCTTTACCGTATATTTGCCTTGATTGTGTACAATAAGGCCAACAGGAATGATAATGCTGCACTTATGTAGCCGTTATCCATCATTGTCTAATACCCACTCGGTCTCCAAATTATTGTCGGGTGGCCATGTTGTGGCCGGGACTATTTCACCATTTGGCGTGACGAGTTGTACATTAATGAAGTCGGGAGGTTGAAGAAGATTAACCACATCAACACTGTGAACACGATCAGTTTCTAGATGTTGAAGCACGCTTTCTGTAGCTTCAGAATCATTCCAGGCTAGTGACATCAGTCTGCAGAATGTGCCGTTAGCAACTCCCCACTCCACATTTCCATTGCCATTGTCGAGAATTTGGCCGATCCCGCCCTTTACAAAATAGCCGAACAAACTTGGATAGTCGCTGGCATTGTAAAGCAATTCATATAGAACCTCGGGTACATCACGGATAGGCTTTTTCCAGCGAAAGACTACAGTGTTTGTTGTCTTTGCAAGCAGAGTGGCTGCGCATGCTGTAAGAGCCGCTTTGTCGACATTGCTTGTAACTAGAATGGTGGTTTCATTCATCCAAGCAGGATCGCGTCGAACTTCTTCAGCCGTGAGTTCGTGAGTTATTGCACTGACAACTTCATCATTTAATGGTTGAAAGCCCTCAACGCCATCCTGTTTTCGGGGATATCTTGGAGGCAGAGCCCGAAATGCATCGAGAATCTTTTGCTGCGTAGGACATTGCTGGGCACGTTGCTGAGTCTCGAGGAAAAATACGCGAAATCGTCGCAATAAGTCACGAGCGTGAATTTGTACGGTATTGGGGTTAGACTGGTACAGCACTTTGCAGAGCGGGGTCCCCATAAGTGTCTCTAGCTGCAGAAAATCACCTGCCTAGTTAAGAAATAGAGCGAAGAACGCTACGTGTGTTAGTGATTCCAGTAAGAGGTACGCAACAGTCAACCACCTTACCCATAGAACAGATTTACCACCAAAAGGGAGATCCGGGTTGTAGACAAAGCGTAACCGCTTGTCCATTTTAACAGCAAATGCACTTCCAAGCATCGAGACTTCATCAGTTACAATGAGCCCTACTGTGTTGTCAAAAAACAGACGCAGCTCGGCAAGTTTTGCAGCAGAAATATGATCGCTTTCTCGTCCAACTTTGAATGCTCCATGACACGTCTGACCACCTGCAAACTGACTTGCAGCAGCTCCTGTGGGGCACGTAATTACCGTTTTCATTCCGCGTCGTTCCAGTTCCTGTTGCAGCTTGCGAATGACAAACGATTCTCCGGTGCCTGCTCCACCATGCATAAGCGTAAGTGTTTGAACAGGTTGCGACTTGTCCAAGTTTGATAAAACCCAGTCGATAATTTCTTGTTGCTCAGACGACGCGATTAAGCTAGACTCGGTAGTTTGTAGCGTTGGCTCTGCGAGCGGATCGTTCACGCTGCCATTTTCATGAATGGTGGCCTCTGTAGCAGAAGGCGATACATTTCGTGGGGGCATTTTCTGAATTCGGCGCGAAATCGATTGAAGGTTTTGAGGAAGGAGACCCGCTTGATCATAATTCGTGGAGACGTATATGTGTGTTTGGAGATCGGAGCCATTCAAGGAACGACGTTGCTCTTGGCCGTTTTTACTTGAACCGTCCATTATTGATCAGTGCGTCGATTGCAGAGCCTCGATACTGTCGCGATGAGTTGGATTTCCGAGTGCAGCAGCTCGAGTTAACCAGTACAAGAAGTCGTCATCTTCTGCGAGGGTGCCATCGGCTTCTCGATCGACGCGAAGATCATGTTTGTTTCGTGTATTGGAACCGAGTTCATCAAACGGATTCTTATTCCAACGCGTCGCATTTCGAGCTCGCCAGTCCAAACACACTTTCTCGTTTTCGCTACTCCGAACACGCTTTTGAATAAAATTGTGAATCTGTCGGTATCTTTGGCGCATCACAAACGGAGCAGAAGAACTATCCCACGCAGAACATAATGCTGCTAATCCAGAAGCATTGAGATCAAATTCCGGTCGCTGGACATGGTTCCAAGGTACACTCACAGATATAATGTATCGCGCCAAATGATCCATGCGTTTTCCACTAGCTTTTTTGCGCGGGCACGAAGCCGGGGGTGAACCGCCAAACATCGGTGTAAGCATTTTTGCTCGGATCACTGCTACATAATGTGGAAAAAGCGGGTGGTTGGGATCAAGAGGAAAGGTCTTACGTTTTTTGCGACCGTGACTAGAGCGGCCTGTTTCATGTTCCTGTCGAGGTACAACATCGACAATGCAGACGAATTCGGAAGGCGCGTAATCTCGAAAATGCTCGCCACGATGTCGATATGACTCGACTTGAGTGACAAAAAGCAGTTTGCCCTCCACTTTATATGATCGCGTCCCTCCAGTGGTACGCTGATCATTTAATGACGAATTCAGGGCCGTGAGATCTTCTGAATGAGCGAAGTTAGCAAGATTTTCGATTGCTTTTTCTACGGAGACAGAACCATCATCAGTGTCGTCCAAGAACTCATCATCGCTTAAATCCTCCATCCAGTCATCGCCTTCCGATCCATCAGTAGAAGTAATGTCTTCACTTGTATCACTGCCCTCGTAGCTGGTACTCGCACAACTTTCCTCTTCAGAGTTTCGTAATGCATCAATGAACCCACGAGGAAACACGTACCAAAACGATTCCGACGAAACGTATGATTTATGACCCAGCAGGGCGTAAATCATGAGCGGCAATGGCCATTCGTGGGCCCCTCAAAACGCATTTACAGTTCGCGTAGCCAGGTATTGTGCCTGCCGGACGGGAGTCCCACTATCTTCAGCTACACTTGGATACTTCAACACATCTCCTAGCGCGGTTAACATCACAGCGGCTGCGTTTTTTAAACCAGCACCTTCCTTTGTCATGTAATTTTGTTGATATTCGTCAACCAGATCACCTGCGTCTTCTCCATTCATCACACTTGAGTTACAATGAGAAGCGATGAGGCCAGAAAGCAGCGTGTTCGTTTCGATAAACATACCGTCTGGTTCTGGGCGAAATTGCTCCCATACAATCGGTCCAGAAATGTGTGGGCGAAGAAATTCTCCTTTGGCTGGATCATAGCCTGCATCTAGCTTATCTTTGAGATCGGAATCCAGTGGGGCTCCCAGAACCGTCCCTGTTCCAGTATCCGCTTTACGGATGTGCAAGGGTTGTGTCTTCTCTTCGTGGATGCCCGCCGGACGACAGAGGCGACATTGCGTTTTACCACGTTTGCCTTTAATACATGTCTTCGAATGGCAGTGTGTATTCGTGGCCAAAATTGATTTTTCCACCGTGTCGTTGAACGCTTTGATACTCGTTCTTGCAACGGGCAATGTCACTTCACGTGCACGCGGTAACGGCGTTTTGGTCTCGGATTCATCTCGGCTTGCCAGCCAGCCCCGTGTTTCGGGAGAAAGCCGGTTCGTACACACAGCATCCATCCACTCTGCGATAAACTGTCTAAGATCCTCACTAGATGCCCCCCGAGTCAAAATCTCAGGGGTAAATGAAGAGCCATATACTGTCATGTGTAAATGCAAGCGACCATCAATTTGCGGCTCCACAACACCATTAAACCCAGCAACTTTTCCATATGCCCCAGCTTCTCGCTGAGTATAATTACGGCTCACTCTGGTATCTTGCGAGGCAGAACATCGCAAAATTGATTTCTGGACAACGCTCATTTTTCGCTCAAATGCCAGTGCTGCTAATGCAGGATACCGATTAGAAATTGAAAGTCGCAGTCTTGGGCTCTCTTTCACATTTTCTGGAAGGTCTACCCACTAAATGTTTGCTCTACCATACCTGCACTCGTCGTCATTCCACGCATTTAGTTTTCGCAGCAGTACAATACGGTGAAGCGTGAGATTGTCCTGCTCCGGGGGTGCCACCGTAACCCAAAATTGAGGTAAACCAAAACGAAGGCGCATCGCAGCCAACTTTGGACATGTAGCCGCACGTTCAAACGGTGAAAACGGCACTGTTCCTCCAACGACAGAAAGCACCCGCAGTAATCCAGAGTTTAGACGCTTTGCAGCTGGTGACTCCGGGTCTTTTCTAGCAGCAACCAGAGATTCTTTAAATTTAGGTAAACTCGCCAACCGCCCCAGCTTTTTTAGCGTTTTTGCGTGTGTCGTTGCTGTTCGGGCTGCTTGTTGCACTGCTTCATGACGTTGTAATTGATTGAAAAGTGTCGCTATCAAAGTCACGTTATCCTCAAATCTGCCATCGTAGTATCACAACAGATGCTTTACAAAGTCTTGAGGAAACGACCCGGATGGAAGCATATCTCCCCCCATCATAAATAACGTGGGAAAAGCCCCAGCAATTAACTGACCGTTCTCATCCCATTCCACGATTGGAACTGCCCCTCTTCGTACTACTGCAACGTTTTCGTTAAGACCAACCGCGTCGATCATCGCGTCGATGATAGTAGATCTTACTTTATCGGTTTAGGTTGTAAAACGGCAGGCTGCTGTATTAACACGTCTTCGCGACCAACAGCTCCAGTCGCATCATCCCGAAAGCGCTCGGGATTCACTGCATCATCCACTGCATGTAGTGCAGCATCATCGCTAACGACCACATCGTTTTCGATTGATTCCTGTAATACAGCCAACCTTTCCACTTGCATCTGTGACTCGTCAATTTCAATATTTTCGTTGCAAAAATAGTTGTGTGTTTCCTTCAGAACAGAAAGCCATTGAAAATACTTGGACTTGGCAGTTCATAAAGGCGACGATAACGGTGTTTTTGCGCTCTCCATTCGTCTGAAGGTCCAATGAAAGTCACCCGCGGTTTCCGGTCAATATCCGTGGCTGGGAGCACTTTTGCACAGGATTGAGGACCACTTAAAGGAAAGCAAATAGCGTGACCACTACAATGCTTGCCAGATAGGGAAAATTCCACTCCGAAGCATCGAGTAGGGGCAATACAGTTTTTACCAACTGCACTTAGCTCGGGAAGATCGGTAGAGCGTCCGTAGTCATGGCCGTTGGCAAGGCTCAACTTCGATTTCCGAGGATTGTAAGCACACTTTGAGCAAAGGTGAATTCGTTCTGTGTCTCGAACGAGCTCTGGATTGAGATAATACCGGAGCCCGTCCTGCCCCACAAAAACTTGCGCATATTTTCGAACCTTGTCATCAGAAAGATGTCCATAGCGCTTGTCATACTCCTCGCTAGAAACACGAAATGTGTCTGGCAGACGCGATAACGGTAGACATACATGCCCGGACCGAGGCCCGACCAGGAATTCGCAGCAAGAAGCACATGCAAAAATGGCGCTGTTTGACGGATTATCTGCCGCTGCTGATGCTTCGCAGCGTGAATACTCTGTTGCACCAGGAGGAGAATCCAGCGCATCCATTAACCGTTCTCGCACCGATTCGCTATCACGAACATGTTCATCATTATAAACAAACGCACCCGGATGACTTCCACAGCAATAGTAGTAAGCCAATGCAAGTCTCGGGTCAGTCGTAAAGCTCTGCCCATTCGCCATCAATGCAATCTCGTCATCCGAAATGCTGTTTTTCAGCAAAACTGATTCTGCCAAATCTCGGAGAAGCTCCTCCTGACCTCGGCGCCAGGATTCCTTTTCTGCAAAATTGATACGAAAAAAATCTGTCACATACATAACCATAGCATTAACTGCGACGAAAAATATTTACCTTTTCTCTGCTTGGGCGAAGCCCGGAACGCGCGCTTATATTGAGCACGTAGGTGCTGTTTCTTTTGGATTGCAGCCACATTTGAAGATGAGTTGTCGACAATATTGCATTCATCGTCTTCATCCTGCTCGCGCCTGCTACCGGTAACTTCATTCCGCCTAGCAACGACTGTCACCTTGTGTTTGGCGCGATAATCGCGCATGTAAAGCGCCCACTTGCGCTTTTTATCTTTCTCTCTGGCATTGCAAATCTTTGCCATTTCTGTTGATACCTTGACATGATCGCGACCATTGACTTCTTCATCTTGCTCGCAGCTGATGACTTCATCTTGCGTCGCGGCCACTGTCTGCGTACGCTTGGCGCGATAACCGCGCATATAAAGCGCTCGCTCCCGCTTCGTGGCCATGGTAACAGAATTGAATGTCGTTTGAATGCATTACAGTGAAAACAGAGCGTAGTAGCTTCTCATCAAGCCGGCAGATTCTAGTCACTTCTCGTCAACCAGTTGACGCCTCAGATCTGATTCAAGATGGTTACGCGGTTACGCATTACGCAGTCCCGCAATTAATCCAGTGAGGGCTGTCCATCACTGTTAGGTATTCCCAGTATTAAACCTTTTTGGGGCCCCGTTTGGCTACCGGTATCGCGCCGGTATATCGATACCATGTGACCATGGAATTAACCCTTGTTGGGCTGGGCTATACGCTTCACTCCTATCCCAGTATTAGCCAAGATCAATCAATCAAACCTACTTCCTAAGGTGCCCGAAAGCAAAAATCCTGCTCTAGCTGGGCACATTGAGTTAATGGAATACCTCTATTAGAGGTTCATTGGGTCCGAGTTCATGTAGAGCCTCGATACAACGTAGCTCACGCGCCTAGACGTGGTCGATCATGGTCGATCACGCGGCGCCATGTTGACAACTACATTGACGCTTAGCGATACGCAGCTTGGGAAGGGGGTATTGTATTATTGCACCAAACTCTTCAGCAAACTTGAATTGACACCAAACGCTGGTTATCGGCCAAAGTCGTCGCACTGTCCACCTTGCCTTGACGACTTGGGATTACAACCACTAAGAAATGGCTAAGGAGTAGATGTCAATACGAAACGAAACGTGACACCCTGCCCTCTGGTGAGATCAAAGCTCTCTTGAACACGCGGATCACGTCCTCTAGACTGCCTAGTACACGCACCATTGGCGTGAGCATGTCTAGCTGGGTCAAAACCCTCGCGTCTTGTTGTCCCAGTCGAACAACACTGACCCGCGTACGACAAGCCGACGGCCAAGCAAACTGCCGACAAGAGGTGACCACTTGCCTCCGCCCACGCCGCCTTGTCCATCACTGTTCAGATGCGGGAACACCCGTCGTAGAATCTCGCTGGAGATTGTCATCCGGACGGTGACACTCGCGACCAGAGAACCGACCAGAGCTCCTGTCTCCAAGCTCTCCAGTTCCACGCAGACGTCATTGAAGCAGAGCGAAAAGAGTTTCCAGTATTCCAGTAGCGCCTCGGGTCCGCACTCCTTCCCGTCGGTCACGTCTGGCGTCATTGCGAAAGAACCTTACGGCGAACGCATTCAACGCTTCGGGCGGCGATCGGAAGCCGTAGCGGAACAACCGAAAGTACTCCGCCGCTACACTCCAGACGGTCTATTGTGTCGGAATGCCCATGGACGCGCTCTGGTTCTGCTGCCCCAGGCACTTGATTTCATCCTGAAGCTTTCGAACGTCTTCAGCTAGATGCACTAGTAGTTGCCGCTGTTGGTGCCTGTATCGCTCCTGATTCACTCAACAAACCTCTCGGCGACGAATTTTCCGTTCGAGGAGAGGATCCGGGGTCGCTTTTTCCCTTCTATTCGGTACTGAAGTTGGTCTTGACGCTCTCTTAGCGGACGTTCGCGATGGAGACCTGCTGGGAGACTGGTGTTGGTCCAGCTGAGTGCGGCTTCTGTCGGCGGGCTCAGATGGGTCGTGGACAATGTAGTTGATGCGGGAGGGCCCGGCACGCTGAACGACGCTTCCAATCACATGGCACTGAACGAGAAGCTGTTGGGAGAGTAGAGCGAGCAGGCGTTCATTTGGAGCTGAGGTGAAGCGCGGTCGGGTGGAAGTTCTGAAATGGCCAGCACGAGCAAAGCGGTAACAGATGATTCGTCGAGTTCGTCGTGGAATAATCAAAGCGGCCCCGCTTTGTCACTACAGGCCACTGGAGTAAGCTGAGCTCAGAGTAATCTCCACTGCACTGTCTTGTGGTGCAATCCTGTTAGAAAATGTGTTCTTTCTTATCCACGTGTGGAGGCGAGCGCAGCAAGCGAATTGTTGTTGGAGTACATGTACCAACCTTTTGGCCAATACCCGACTCTGATAACGGCCCCGATTGGTTGACCCAAAGTTGGCAGGGTCCGCAAAAGAAGTTTCTACATGTAGCATCGTATAGCGGTAGTCACAGACACTACGCAGTTGGTGTATCAGGCTGGTTACACTAGATCACGCCAAGTGACATCACCACCAGCAAGAAATGTTCCAAAATTGTACCAGGAAGAAGAATCAACATTTCGCGCTTACCCAACTAGGCTTACCCAACTAGCAGTGCTAGTACATGTACCAGCGCAACAATCGCCAGTCCACCTTGAGAATTTATCGTCGGTGTCGTACCCGATGTATCGGAGTTTTCTGACAGTGGAAACGGCTGAACTCGATCGCGAACAATTTCCTCACCTCCACCAACCACAACGCTAAACATCAAACGCTCGCTCACACCGTTGCTCACGATGACTTCGTACGAGCCGGGATAGCTCGCAAGATTTCCACTTTCGTCCGCCAAAGCCAAAGTGCTCCGCTGAACGATGAAGCTCACCCGCGTGCTAACTGAAGGCTCCAGGCTCACACGTTGATAGTCGAACAGTTGCTCGTTCAGCAGCGTAGC
>JAGDFM010000774.1:0-11824 GCA_019155715.1 Phytophthora pseudosyringae
CGATGACTTCTTCGAGGGCCGACGCAAGGCTGGTCACGTACGTGAGAGCATTTCTCCACACTCGAGTCCGACGTTCTGCGTGAAGAAGGCTAGAGGAGGATGGCGCATTGTTCATGCGTTCAACAAGGTGAACGACGCCACCATCCCAGCGCAGACACCGATCCCTGGAAAGACATGGTGCTGGACTCCATGTCTGGCAGCGTCGTCTACAGCGCGATTGACCTGACGGACGGTTTCTATCATATCCTCATGCGAAGTAATGACGTGCCTCTGACCGCTGTAAGCACTCCCAGTGGGATGCTCTGGGAGTGGCTCGTCATGCCACAGGGGTTGAAGAATGCGCCCGCCACGTTCAATCGCATGGTGTCCCATGTGCTGCGNGAAGTAATGACGTGCCTCTGACCGCTGTAAGCACTCCCAGTGGGATGCTCTGGGAGTGGCTCGTCATGCCACAGGGGTTGAAGAATGCGCCCGCCACGTTCAATCGCATGGTGTCCCATGTGCTGCGCCCGCTCCGCGAATTCGCGTCGAGCTACTTCGATGACATCTTCGTGCACAGTGGCGCTAAGGATGGCCTCAGCGCTATCGACGTCCATCTACAACACCTTCGTCAGGTGTTCCAGATGATGCGCGACAACAAGCTGTACGCCAACCTCAAGAGGTGCATGTTCTGCGCCCCGGAGATTCCGGTGCTTGGTTGCTACGTCAGCAAGAGCGGCGTTCGCGCCGACCCAGAGAAGATCTCGTCGATCTGTTCTTGGTCCACTCCCAAGAACCCAACGGAGCTGCGTCAATGGCTCGGCCTCGCGAACTATCTCCACAAGTACACCAAGGACTACGCAGGCCTGATCCAGCCGCTATCATTCTTGCTGAAGAAGGACGCGACATGGAATTGGCGTCCAGAGCACCAGGACGCGTTCGAGGCTGTGAAGAAGAGTCTTGCATCCGCGCCCGTCTTGATGCTGCCCGATACATCAAGACCCTTCCACGTCGTTTGCGACGCGAGCGACTTCCCATCGGATGTGCGCTCATGCAATTCGATGATGAGGGCCACGAGCGCGTCGTGAGTTACCAATCACGACAGATGAAGCCGGCGGAAAAGAACTACCCCGTTCACGACAAGGAATTCCTCGCGATGCTCTATGCTCTGATCAAATTCAGAGTATACCTCCTCGGCGAGCAGATGTTCGCGGTGTACACGGATCACCCTTCTCTTCGTACAGCGATGAAGAGCCCTCATCTCTCTCAGCGCATGGCCCGATGGCTCTCCTTCTTCGCGGAATATAACTTTGTCGTGCACTACAAGCCCGGCAAGAAAAACATTCTTGCCGACGCACTCTCGCGGCGTCCGGACTACGATCCTCGACGCCTGACGCGTCATCAGGACGTTCTTGATGACGAGGACGACGAAGACGACTGTGCAGTGTGCGAGGCGCTGGGCATCAACTCCATGTTGTCGAGCCCCGTGCTGCCTCTG
Source organism: Phytophthora pseudosyringae (assembly GCA_019155715.1). Classification (NCBI taxonomy): domain Eukaryota; phylum Oomycota; class Peronosporomycetes; order Peronosporales; family Peronosporaceae; genus Phytophthora; species Phytophthora pseudosyringae. The sequence goes on from JAGDFM010000774.1 coordinate 1,478, forward strand.
CGTCAGCAGATCGCAGAGGCTTACGAAGAAGACGCCTTCTATGCCGCAATTCTCCGACATCTCCGCGATCCGTCGGCATAGACTCTGTCGAAGCTGACGCGCCCAACGCGTGAGTATATCACGCGTTACGACCTGGACGGTGATCTGCTCACGTATGCCATCGACACGTTCGACTCTCGGCGCGTCGTCATCCCCGCTGATGACGACCTACGCGCTCGTCTCATTCATGAGTACCACGAAGCCCCGTCTGGTGGTCATCTCGGCCGCGAAAAGACATTCGCGGCACTTTCACGCGACTTCTTCTGGCCCCGCATGTACAAATGTGTACGCAAGTGGGTCCGTTCTTGCGAGACCTGCCAGCGCGTCAAGCCGGCGGCGTCGAAGCAAGCTCCGCTGTGTCCGCTGCCCATCGCCACGAGCGCGTGGCGACCCGTCAGCGTGGACGTCGTCTTCGGGCTTCCGCGCGACGACCAGGGACGCACGGGCGTCCTCGTCTTCGTCGATCGCTTCAGCAAGATGGTCCATCTTGCTCCAGTCGTCGCCCAAGTGACTGCCGAAGATTCTGCAACGCTGTTTATTGACCTGGTGTTCCGCCACCATGGCCTTCCAGAGTCCATAGTCTCGGACCGCGATCCCCGCTTCACATCCGCGTTCTGGACGCGGTTGTTTGAACTGCTGGGCACTCGCCTGCTGATGTCGACGGCGGCCCATCCGGAGACGGATGGGCAAACGGAGCGCGTGAACCGGGTCCTCGAGGACGTCCTGCGCAGCTACGCGACATCCTTCGCGTCCTGGAGCTCCTTTCTGCCACTGGCCGAGTTCGCCATGAACAATGCCGTTCATGCGTCCACGGGCTTGACCCCGTTCATCGTAAACAACGCGCGTCATCCGCGCGTTCCGGCGCTGCTTGCCATCCGCGCCCCAGACACATCACCGAGTTCCACTCTTGGTGGGGGAGGAACTGCAGCAGCACCGACACAGTCGGCGCTAACGCCGAGTGGTCCCCCGCCGATTTCAGCCAGTATACACTGGGTACGTCCAAGCCTCCTGATAACCGGCTGCATACCGGTACTCCGCACTCACGGAGTACGCCTGCGCTACCTGCTGAGAACCACACACTTCACGGAGTCGCGCGTCAACGGAGTCCGGTCCCAACTGACGCGGCGAGGAACGCCGCGTCCGAACCAGGCGTCGCCAACATCGCGCCAAAAGAGACTTCGACGCCGATCGACTCGCCAGCAGTGTCCGACATCCTGCTGCATCGCCAGGCTGTCATGCGATTCGTGCGTGACGCCCTCCAAGCCGCCGTGGGCATTCAGAAAGCGAATGCTGATCGACGGGGTCGGAAGAACATGTCGTCCTTCCGGCGAGGCGAGCGCGTGCTGCTATCCACGGACGGCATCCAAGGCACCGCGGTGACCAACTTGGGTGAGAACAAGCTTGCGCCACGCTTCATCGGATCATTCATGGTTACCAAAGTTATCGGCGATGCCTATACGCTAGACATTCCTACTGCGATGCGACTGCACCCGACGTTCTACGTCGGGCGCCTCAAGCCCTACGTTCCGGCGGCAATTCCTGAGGCGGACGCTCCGCTTCCTCGGCAGGCGCATAGTCGTACCGACCCTGCCGACGTCGCTGGCGCTGAGTCGGCAAGAGCCCTCGCTCCGCACGCGAGGGCGTCGCCGCGCGAGGACCTCCGCAGACGATCGTCTCCAGATGACGAAGCCGCGTCATCATCTCGCGCCGTCTCTGCTCCGATTGAGTAGCAGCAGCTTCCGCAGCCGCCGCACGCACACGCGCAGACTCAGCGAGGTTCTGAGCCTCCATCGCCTCGTCCCTCGCCTGGTCCGCTTCGTATATCATCAACCGATACTGCTCAATCGTCAGACGCTCCGTTACGTCGGTCGCCGCGGCAGCCGCAGCTTGTCCAGTACCGTCGTGATGGCACGCCTCCACTTGTTGATGCATCGGGTGCGCAACACTGGATTGTGGAGCGGCTTGTTGACCATGATACGCGCGTGAATCGCGAGGCACCTCCTCGCGAAACGACTGGTCGTATCCGTACACGCGCGCAGCGTCGCCAGGCATCCGAGAAGCATTACCGGTGCGCTGGCTTGGACATTCACCGGCCGATGATACATGGGAGCCGCGTAGCCGCCTTCTCGAGGACGTTCCAGATGTCGTGGGCGACTACGATTCCGTGCTCGCGCAGGTGACCGCGAGCGATCGCGACGTCCCTTACCACGCTCCTGATAGCGTGGACGGCTTCGCGAGCGACTTCTCGAGCGACTTCTCGAGCGACTACGTCGACGATCTCGGCCTCGCAAGTCGCGGCGTGCACTGCCGGGACAAGTCACATCAGCAAGATCACTCCGAGCTCGATCAAAGCGGCCGATCCAGCGACGCTCGTCCTCGCCCAGCGGCCAGAGCCCCAACTGGCGCTCCCATTTTCGCGCGTCGGCCTCGACTGGCCCTCTCCACAGTTCCGGCAGCCTTCAACCATGTGCACGTAGCACAGCCGCCACTCGCACCGCGCCAACTCGCACACGTGCGCACGAAGATCTCCAATAGCGTGCGCGCCCCGCGTGGCTTCACGGTCCTCGAGCCAGGCCGTGAAACACAGGTTTTCAGGGCGAGCTGCGTTCCAGCGGCAAATGAAGGCACACCACGACCGCTGCAAAGCGTCGTGCGTGAACGCGTAGCCGGTTGCCTTGCCTCGGACCGCTCGGTACTGCCTGAAGTATTCCTTCATGGCGTCAAAGTCTTCGGGTTCTTCGGCGCCGCCGTTGGTCATGCGTTTGCTCTTAAGGTGGATGGCAAAAGGTATACCGTGTTTGACAAGAACGTTAAGTGTACTTTGAAAGCTTACGGTGAATGGATCGAGCGCGTAATGTTCGTGCGCAAGGTTGTTTTGAAGAGTAATTATTCAATACATTTTCAACTTGTGTCCTTTTTCATACAAGTTAACTTCTATTATATTATGTATTTGGTGGCTGTGTACCAGGGAAACCTCTGCGAGGATAAAACCTTTTGCGATATCATGAGTAAACCTTAATGAAAGGGAAAACCTCACATTATATGCAACTCTACTAACTATGAAGTGAAACATGTACTATTGACCTTTTTATTTTCACCTTGAATTGGAAATACTTAGATACTAACGTCTTTGAGTGCATGCATTCCTAGCTTGCGACGTAGTTCTCTGAACTGGTGCTTGTCAAATGCTTTGGTAAGATATATGCAACCATTGTCTTCGTATTACAGTACACGACGGAGAATTCGTGTCGCTCAACTTTCTCTTGTACGAAGTGGTATCTAACGTCAATATGCTTTGAACGTCCATGTAGTTCGGAGTAGTGGTGTACTTACGTTGGTGGATGAAGATCGTTCGGGCTTGACGGTTTCGTTAGATTGACCAGCCGAGAATGTACTTCATCTCCCGTAAATCTGTCATGGAGAATCTGTTCTGCAAGGCAGATTTGATCTTACATACGAGACTGACCGTGGGTGCAATGATAAGCAAATCATCCACGTAGACAGCAATGTAGCAGACATGACCATCGAAGGTAGCCATGAACACGCATCGGTCCTTAATCAGTTTGTGAAAACCGAGGCTCTCAAGGAATGTAGATAGCGTTTGGTACCAGATGCGAGGTGCTTGCTTGAGACCGTAGAGACTTTTTAGCAGCTTGCACACTAGGTGTTCTTAACCAGGAGCAGCAAAGCCTTCTGGTTGTGGCATATAGATTTCTTCCGTTAAGTGACCGTTTAGAAAAGCTGTCTTGCCATCCATCTGATGGACTTCAAAATCAAGAAGGGCAGCTATGGTCAGGAGGAGGCGAATAACCTACATTCTAATGACAGGAGAAAAATTCTCGGTGTAGTCAATTCCATATTGTTGTAAGAACCGTTTTACTACCAGACGTGCTTTGAAGTGGTCAATCTCTCCAGTGCCGGTGTACTTCACGACGAAGACCCAGCGGTTTTGGAGAATGCGGCGGTCTTTTGGCGGGGGAACTAAGACCCATGTTTTGTTAGTCATGAGAGACGTGTATTCAGATACTGCTGCGATCCGCCATTGTCTGGCGTATTGAGAGCCCATAGCCAGTTTGTACGTCTTGGGTTCGAGGATTTATCGTATCGCAAGTAGGCTAAGTATCAACGAGGTGCGGTCAGCTTCCTCATGAATGTTTTTTTCGAGTTAAGCTCTGTTAGACTTACTTCTTCTTCGTAGCGAGAACGCTTTAATGAGGTGCTCGGAGGCGTTGAAGTCGTCTCCGTTACAAAAGAGTAAGTGTTTGTGCTACGGTCAAATGACGCATTTAGGGACGCAGGATGGGATTGATTGGACAGTGGGACGTTAAGTGTATCATTTGGTCCGACCTGCGGGAAGTGGCTCGTCGCAGGTGCATTGTGTTGGTCAGTTGCAGACGCAGCTGCCTCGCTCTGAGATGCGAGATGCATCGGTAATGATAGCGGTTCTGGTGTGACGTCGATGTTTTCAAGCGCGGAGTACTCCGTTTCCCGGAAAACAACGTCTCGGCTGTAGACAATGTTGTGGGACTGCACTTTCATTAGGCGATATCATTTCTTGTGTTCAGGGATGCCTAGGTAGATGCAGAGCTGGGCTCGTGCATCGAGCTTGTCTCTATAGATGTCGTTAATGTGAACATATGCAGCACAGCCAAATACCTTTAGATACTGCACACGTGGGGTGCGGTTGTACCAGAGCTCATACGGTGTGCGGTTGAACGTGTGCGGACTCGGAGTCATGTTAAGTAAGGTGGTGACATGGGTAACACCTTCTGCCCAAAGTTGCTTTGGCAACTGAGCACCGAGCAGAAAGCGCGTACTCGCTCCATGATAGTCCGCATACGACGTTCGGCAACGCCGTTCTGCTGTGGGTTGTATGCATTGGTGAACTGTGCGTGTGTGCCATACTTCTTGAAAATGACACGACCAAGCTTTTCATACTCCTTGCAATTGTCTGCCTGTAGAACCTGAACGTCCATCTCAGTTGAGACTCCAGAATACTCAATGAAATGGACGTCAGTCCTAAATATATTCAGGGCTTTCATCCGAAAGTTTCGTAGCAAGAGTACAGCTCAGTCCATGTTTTGATTGGATATGCAAACATATAGCGGCTGAAGTCAGCAATAAAGACGACAAAGTAGCGGCAGAGGTTGAGACTAGAAACGGGAAATGGACCATAAATGTCTGTGTGAATCTTCTGCAGATGTGCAGTGGCTCGTTCAACACGTCTATTAGAACGAAATGCAGCGCGGTGTGACATTGCGAAAGTACGTGCAGAGCAACAGAAATTGTCTGTGGGGACTACGGTTTGTTCGTCGAGTCCCTGGAGCGCTTGATCCTTAGTCAGCGCCTGTAACACACGAACGTTAGGGTGGCCTAATCGTTTGTGCAAGAGCATTATAGCAGTGGGCTTACCTGATGTGGCCACGTGGGCTTCTTGCTTTTGGTCTGGCGAGGCGGAAAACTGGTACAGTTTCGCGTTGGCGGACTTCTGTGACTTGATGTTGAAGCGCTGGTCAGTTTGCACCGTGCACGTGGTGCGCTTGAACGTGAAGCGGTAGTCGTGCTCCACGGCAGCGGGGACCTAGAGTAAGTTGTACCGGAGTTGCGGCACATACAGCACATCGTGCAGTATCAAGGTGCGCTGCACGCCTTTGGAGTCGGTGACTTGGAGGTTGACTTCACCAGTACCCTCAATAGGGATCTCCGACTTTCCACCGACTGTGATGGAGCCGGTTGCAGGCGTTTTCGAGGTGAACCATTCGTTGTGGTGCGTAATGTGGCTCGTGCAGCCTGAGTCGACCGTCCAGTTGGAGTCGAAGCTTGCAGCTTGAGCGGTAAGGCTGATAGCCGAAGACTTGGACTTGACCACTGTAGCAACTGCGATGAGAGCGTCTCCACGGCGTGATTGATCATAGCCACCTTCACCACGGCGTGACTGGTTGCTGGTGTTGTTGTCGCGGCGATTTCCGCCACGACCATTGCCACGAGCACGGTTGTTACCTTGGCTATCAGGTTTCCACGAACCGCGTCCACGACCAGAACTGCTTTGAGTATGACCGTATGGGTGGGACCGGTAGGGGGCACCACCACCACCACGGAACTCGAAGTTCGCTGGTAAGACTGTGCCTTCCTTGACAGAACCTTCGCGTAAGTCCTTCTGCAGACCTCGGCATTGGCGGATGTGGTGACGCGGCTTCTGGCAGTAGCTGCAGACGTCGTGATCAGGCGCTACTTGAGCAGCCAGTGCGGTGTCCTGTGCTGGGGCAATAAGAGCACGCTCAGTCTTGGTTTGTTGGCTCTCAGGTGTTCCCTTGGCGAGGCTGTAGCGCTCTTGGGCTTGCATCTCGCGAACCTTAGCTTCAATGCCATATTGAGTTCTTCGTACAGGATGAACTTCCGTATGTCTTTCCAAATGCGGAGATCGTCCTTCCAAGACGCTGGCATAGAGTGGAACAGGTACAATGACTTCTGTCCATCAGTGAGAACCGATTCGGTTACTTCAGACGCGGCTTCATCGCGTTTTCCAGCTCGAGGAAGAAGCTCGTCAGATCACTCCCTTCCTCGTACTTAATTTCCATGAGGAAGTGCTGGATGAAGTAGGTGTCTCCGTGGAAGGAAGCGCCCTCGTACTTCTTGCAGATGGCTTGGAAGATGTCGTAGGCCAAAGCGAGATTCTTCACTAAACGGATGTGAGTGTCGTCCATTGTCTTCATCAAGAACGCCTTGGTCTGTGCCTCCATGCGACGTAGCTTTCTGGCTGATGGCGGAGCTGGCTTCACCAGCTCGACGCGCTTACGTTCGCGTTCGACCTTGGACTGGTCGAAGGACCGGATTCGAGAAGGGTCCCGTTGCTTGGACGTCGAGGTCGACTTGGCCGGCTTTCCGTCGTCGCCGTCAGGCTTTAGCAGGGGTTCGGTTTAGATGTTGCTACTGGTTGATACCTTGATCCTGTATCACCAACTACGTGTATTTGGATTAGGATCAATCGGGTTGAGGCGATGTATGAGTATTACTGATACTGAAGAAACCAAGCAATACCGAATAGATCCAGGTAGCTGATACCCGAGAGTGCACACTTATACTTAAAGCTTAGCGGTTACGTCCTCTACGACCTCAAGAATAGATCATATTCTTGTCAGCTTGGGGAAGGCGTTTGGACCGTACTTCCCAATAACAGCCAAGACACAGACTTCATGTCCGAAGCTTCTCCCTCGGAGTCGTCGAAAACTCCATCCAGCGTCGAAGGTGACGAGTCGGACGAAGGGGGTTCGGTCGACAAACATGGCGTTCCTCTTTCAGTGAAGCATGCCAGCCAAAACATGTTTACTTTGGTGTGGAACTATATCCACAAGCTGGCTAAACCAGTCACCGACCCTTTGCAGCCTGACCATCCCTTCACGCATATTTGTCTTCCATGTGCGGACAAATGTGTAAGTTCCGACTCGACAACGAGAGCCTGGAAGACATGCCTTATGCGGCAGAAAAACTCATCCAATGCGCGAAAACACATGATGCGACTTCATGCGAACCATCCTTTTTGCGTGGAAGTCTCAAAGGGACGAAAACGCGATGTTCAGGGAAGGATTGAGGTACACAACGCTGGCATCGCAGCAGCACCAGAAACGGAGTTGAAGGTAAAGAAGCAGCGCACACTATACGAGGCTATGACTACCAGTCCTGATGAAGTGAAAATATTCACAAGGTGGCTGTTATCGTCATGGCTACCACACACTGTCCTAGGGAATGAAGAACTGTAACAACTTCTCCGACGTCTATCGAATCAACCGCATTTCACGCTACCTGCACGTGAAACGTTCTACACTTTTGCAGAGGGGGATTTTCGCTGCTTTGTTGAGCGGGTAACTCGCACTCTCCAGCACGAGTTTGATTCTTCGCTCAGACAACCATTTCTATCGGTGCTACACGACTTGTGGACCAATGCGGTAAACGTGAATATCGTCGGGGTCACGGTGATATTCACTGATTTTCTATGTGGCGTCTTAGATCCCTTTCACTGTTAGCAACGCCAAACCCGCACGGACATGCAGCTGCCACCGTTGCTGAGTTTATCATTTCTGGTATCAATCGCGATACGGCATTGATATTGATTTTTTCTCACGTTTTACTGTGAGCGACACTACTGGGAGTGCCCGAAATGTGTCAGATCACTTCAGCATTACCGATCAAGTGGACTGCCTGATGCACTTGATGAGTTTGTGTCTGTTGTACGCACTTGGGTTGAAAGAAAACACACGAAATGACGGCCGAGATGTAGTGACTCCGGGGGGTGCATTTCGAGACGGTCTCCGTGTCGTTCAAAAATTGCGAGACTTAGCAATGTTTTTCATCTCACCGCTACGACTGGCGAAGCTTAAGCACCTCAAGGATCTGTACAATCTTCCCGCTATCAATATTGAGATCGATGCCAAAACACGCGTCGGATATGCAGTAACGCTTATGCGTCGTAGTGTGTACAATTACTACGCCTTCACAAAGTACTTTGAGACTGCCCCAGCAAATGAACAAGCAGTATGGCTAAATCTCGGCCCGAACGACTGGAACTTGATTACTGAAATGGAAGCAATCACCGACCAGCTTGCTCAGTTTAGTCTTGGTGAAGTACAGAAAGCCGGCGTGGCAAGTTCGTACGCATTGCTTTTCCGCAAGTTGCTTTCGATGTCATTGGAACTCGAGTCAATTGGTTGCTTAGCGTTGGAGCGACCTGATCCAACAGCGAATGAGTTGGCCCAGAGACGTGTGTCGAAGAGAATAAGTGAATTTTCACTTGGGGGTAAACGCTGTCGAGAGCGATTGCGAGAGCAATTGGCTGTCAGATTCCCCCACGAAGGTATCAACGACATCAAAGCCCTGCTGCTAGATCCTCGCATTAAGTCGAAAGCAGCCACCATTGTATGCGATGCTGTTGCCCTTGATCACGAACTTCAGTTGGAACCTGATATCATATTCACGACGCAAAGAGCACGTGAGTTGGTCGCGGAAGAACATAACGACTCCGACTTTGATGCACATCAAGAATTGGGTACAAGGCCCCACGAAGCAATAGTGCGATGAGCTCGCTGCTCGATGTTGACGTCCCTTCACTAAGCTCCGAGGTTCAGGCCACCCATGACGATCTGCATCCCCAGGCAAGGAATACTTGGAACCAATGGAAGAATATGTCTGTCAAGTGGCCATGCGCAGCCAAGATTGGCAAATACAACGCGCTTCACTTGTATCGTGAAGTTGATGTACTTGCATGGTTTCGAGAGCATGAAGAGCGAGACTACCCTTCCAGTTGCTATCTTAGCCAGAATTTATCTGGGCAAACCGCTGTCAACAGCAGCCCAAGAGCGATTTTTTAGCCTTAGTGGCTATGTAGTTAACAAGTTACGCACCCGCTTGGATGATGATCGGGCGGAGATGATGTGTCTGATGAAGGCAAATTGGTGCGAGTACAAGACACTACTGAAGGAAACGTAGCCATCGGATCACAGCTCATATCTAATACACGTATCTGCATATCAGTATCAGTATCAAATGTTCGCATCAAAGGATTAAGATCATCCGATACCGAGCTCGTATGTGATTGTAAGTGGATCAGGATCAGTGATACCATTGAAAGAGCCGATAATGCGAACCCCTGGGCTTGAGTTCGTCGGAACTTGAATCATAGTCGACTGCGTCGGACGATACCTCTTCGGCTGCGGGTACCTGGGAGTTTCGTCGACGTCCGACATGTCGCTTCCGTCGTCCGATTCATCGTCATCTGCATCATCGCTGACCCCCTCGTAGTCTTTCTTGGTGACGAAACCGAGGAGGTGCTTGCCGTCCAGCGAAGCACTCACTCGGGCCTTCCACACGTAAAAGTTTCTCGCACCGGAGAGTCGGGGGAAGTCGTCACTTGAGGCTTGGCTGGGACTCATGACCTGTTACGGGAGCTCTTGTGCGCGTAGAAGAACGGGGAGTCAGGAGAAGAATGAGAAAGGAAAGTGAGATTCAATGTTAGTGGAGCAGCAAGAGTTCCTTGCTGCTAAATGCAAGCTAGTATGTGGTTGCCTAAAACACTGATAAATATCGTGCCTGCCAACCAATTTGTCATTGAACATCAGATTGTAGAGTCTCAAGTAGCCGTGTCCCTTCGATATTAGATATAGCACGTTCACGGTACGAGCCCTTACCTCTACGGCGGAGCACAACATTGAAGTGGTTCTTGACTTCGATTACGGGGGCAGGCCGATGACGAGGAGTGAAGTTGGAGTGGTTCGGATCGTTACAACGGAAGCAGAATCTTCGCTTACCTTGGTCTCG
>JAGDFM010000775.1:0-11801 GCA_019155715.1 Phytophthora pseudosyringae
CGCTATCGGCAGTGATGGACGCGTTTTGAATGTATACGAGGCTCGTTGAAGGTTTTGCAGTGCTGAATCACCAAGGTGATACGCTGGACGTTGTTAGTACCGTAAAACAAATACCTTGGTTGGCATCCGTGGTTCTTTCAGCTTATTGAATTTGAATTGCCATGTTGGTCCAAAGTAGGGGGAAACACCATGCTTACTAGGATTACATACTCCGGAGCAACGTCACAGCGAGTTTGCCACACCAATTGGGACAAGCTGAGCCGAAATGCTTGTGCGGGGCTGAGGTTTCGATGGATGGGAACCCCGCAGAAGACCTTCCTGTGCAAGTTCTCAGCACGGAAATGACAGACTCGCTCGCAAAGGCAAATGCGAGTGCCTTGATCGAGGAAGCTACTGTAACAGGACTGTCGAATGAATTGTTTTGCGCTCCAACTATTGAGGCACACCCTTCTTTCACTCCGACTCCCACGAGTGAGTTTAGATTCGAGCGTTTGACTCGAGTAAATAAACCTGTCCATGGCATAAACCCGAGTGCGAAGCTGCTGACATCTTTGCGCTGCTGTTGCAGATGTAGGTGAAGTCCGAGGTAGAAGTAGAGAACAGGTGATCGGGTCTAAGTAGCAGTGAACAATACTTACCCACAAATCAATTATCTCCAGCGTAGGCTGGAGCTGCCAATGTCGAAGCAAAATATCGACCAACACCAGTAAAGAGCACGAGTCATTATCTTCGATGGATTAGCATGTGATTGTTTGAGCTCCCTCAAGGACCAAACCTCGTGACGCACCTGTTCACGTTGATCGGGTGTTCATACGCCGACTACAATCGCACCATACGTTGAGGTGTGAGGGGCAGATACGTAGCTGCCGTGAATAAAAAGAAGGAAAAGGCTTTGGATCGGTGCGACCAAGCATTAGTGAACGGAAGCTGCAACGATTCTTGGTCAGCTGAATTGGAGAAGGTGCTATGTAGTTGTGCGACTCGAGAATCGTTATTAAAATACGAAACCAACACCACAATGCAATCGGCAAGACCTGACCGTAGTCCCCCGACTGGACTGTGTTCGTGTTATTCCATTTTGACCTACTACAGAGGTTGTCGTTTACCTTCCAAGTAAACGAACGTAATGGCGGGACGCCGGTGTCCCCCATAAGAAATCGGTATTCCGGAATTATTTATTTTATTTTTGGTGTGCCTCTCATCACCCGTGATGAAGGATCATTATTGGAACATCATATTTAGTGATTTAGCAGCGGCCCCCACGGCGCGCATGGGTTCGCAGTCGATGGTTCCATCCCACAAGCACAAGAAGATGCCTCGTCGGAATGAGACAACCTATGTGCGTGCGGTCGAGAGGCTAGGAGGGGACGTCATCAAGAAAACGAGAGATCCTTGGGATACGTGGGACACTAGTGTACGGAGCAAAGAGTGGAAGCAGTCCGAGGGTGTCACCATCCAGCTTCTCCGATGTGTATCACAGCGTGATATCGAGCGGTAGTACCAGTAGGGGGTAGCCGAATTGCAAAACTGCCTGACAACAAGAAGGAAGACTCAAATGGTGAAAAGTCAAAACGTGGGCCAGGCCGACCGCGAAAGAGCCTGACACGACTGAGAGCAACCCACAAATGCCTGGCTTCAGTTCGTGAGAGAAGTCTGAAAGACTGCGAGCTGAAGGAGAGACAACAACAGAACGAGGAAGAGACGGTGATATGAAACTAGTTCTAGAAGCACGAGCGCAGGATACGACGCCGCCGCCCTCCTAAGAAACAATCCATTCTCACATTTACCTCAAGCCCCGCAAGTCCCTCTCAAGCACGGCCTCGCGATCCCGATAGCCCCTCTGCTAGCGAAGGGCGCGTCATTTTGATATATAATGGGGCGCAAGAACGAAGACGAGTACGTCACCTACACACTGGTGATCTCGCAAGCTACGGCCGACCTCCCCGCGGAAACGGCCAAGATCAAGATCAAGAAATTCTCCGGCGGCAGCGCGCGCGACTGGCTCAAGCGGAGCAGTCAATTCCGCAGCCTCTCTCGCAAGAAACAGTGGACGGCGGAGCAGCAGGCTCCCAACCTCGTCGCACTCATCGAAGGAGACCTAGAGGCCGACCAAGCCGCTGTCACCGACGGAAACACCTTCGAGCAGTTCTTCACGGACGTGGGCCTGCTGACGGTTCCCCACGACTTCAGTGAAGACTTGGACAACGAGCTGTGGACGATGGCGGAGCGCCGCGACGAGATGGTGCTCAAGTTTTCCCAGCGACTGAAGGAGAACGTCCGCATGTTTGCCGAGCTGCCCCAGGACGCCGAGGTGATCCCCGAGGTGCAGCATTGCAGATACTTCAAGCGCGGCATGCCGCGCGCCTGGCAAGAAAAGCTGGCAGCAGCTGGGGTTGTGTACGACCGGCTAAGCGAGCTAGTACTCTATTTCACGCGCATCGAAAAAGCCGAGCGGCAGCTGGCAGCCTGCGATAAGAAACCGGGGGACAACAGGAATTCATGGAACAAGGGCCAGCAGAAGGAAAAGAGCCAAGGTCTCCGAAGAACCTGAAGACGGATCACCAGATGAAGGCAAACGGCGCTGGCACCAACCCAAGAGTGACAAGTGGTGCTCCTTTCACAAGACGGCGTCGCACAGCACAAGCGGGAGAACACAAGCGAGCTGAAATGCAGCCCCAACCGCGCCGGAAGCATGGCAAGCAGTACCCAAGCATCTACCAGGACGCTGACTCGGGATCAGACTCAGACTCTGACGTGTCCAGCGATGTCGAGGAGATTAAATTTGTCGACCTGGTGGAGAAGAAATCGCTCCCAAAAAGCGCACCGCTGCGCATCACAGTGAAGCTCCGTCGCAGCGAAGAGACGATCGAGGCTCTCCTAGACAGTGGGGCCTCCAAGAGCATCATCAATGGAGCGACGCTCGCAGCTTACGTGAAGTTGGGTCGCAAATTTATCCCGGCCTCGCCAACCGTCTTTGATACCATGAGCGGCTCGGTCACCAGCAGCGGTACGACCGTCGCACGGTTCGTCATCCCGAAGCTCAAGTTGGATACAATCATCACTTCCTTCGGTAACGGTTACACAAGGACGCACGAAGTGTGGCTACACTTCGTGACGGAAGGGGTACTTGGTACCACTTCTATTTTTTTTTTTGGTTTGAAGTGGCCTTCTATTTGGTTTTCATTATGTTTTGTTTTCTATAGAAGCCTGAAATGTAGTAAGACGCGCGACGATGCCTTGTGTCTGTCTGTGGGTGTCCGCAACACTCGCATTATGTTGCGGCACCGTTTGTCGAATGAATTCATGGATTGTGCTGTGGTTGTTGTTCTGCAGGTCCAAATCTTGGTTTATTCCTGTCGTAGCCAGGAATTTCGCGGCTTTGAGCCTCGCTTGAGATGATTGTTCCCACAGAATGGCAAATAGATTATTCAGGGTTTGACGCAATGGTTCCAGTTGGTTGTTCTCCTTATCCAGTTGTTTTCTGATCTTCGTGTCCGGGGTATTGATGCGTAAGAATACCTGCTGCAGCGCTGCCACTGCGGTTAAAGTTTTAATTCCTTTGAGAATCACCTTTCCGACCACTTCAAGTTGATTATGCTGCTGATCGATGCTCATGCTGCCGGCTCGAATGGCTTCCCATGTCGTATCACTATGATGAGAGTACAAGACCCATCCTCCTTTCCAGTTTCCTTATTTGTTTTTATGTAGGCAGCGTCAAGAATCCATGCCTTGACACTTGTGGGCATTGGGTTTCGGGCTGCGGTGTTCATTATTTGTTGACAAGTATCGAGACACATCCCTTGGATTTTCTTCGCAGGGTTCCGCTTCCATGCACTCCTTATTGCTTGAACTTGGTAGGTTCCTGCCGTTTGAACTGCGGCTTTTGTCACTTCTGTATTGCTGTGTTTGTTGTTGAATACTGCATCAACTCGGAGTTGCCACAGTATTGCCGGGTTGTAGTCGACCAGATTTGCCAAAGTAGTTGCATTGCAGCCGTATGCTGGTATGTCCATCTGCCAATGCAATGGTGTGCAATGGATAGGAATGCTATCGATATCGGCGGCGCTTTCCGGCTAGCTACTGCTGTTCGGAGTTGCTGCACTTGGTTGTCGGTACATTGTTCACCCATCCATGAATTGATCCACGCTGCCAAGATGCCCTCGCTTTGGCACAGTCCCAAGTGAGATGGTCAATGGTTTCTTCCAAACACTTACAGTGTTGGTCGGGGCATTGTCGATTTTGTGGCCATCCATTGTGTCTCAAATTGAGCACCCCCAATGATATCCGGTAGATTGTCCAATTCTGGTAGTCTGTGTAGAGTCCGTCGCGATTTCATAGTTGAGCCGGGCTTTGTTGAAGTGCCGCTTGTCCCCATGGTGAATTCGTTGCTCTGGTCTTTATCTTGTCAATCATGGGGGTCAAGTTGTAGTAGCTGTGTAGCTTGGGTCGTTTCGTGCGCTGTTTTCGCAACGCCTTCGCAATGTGGATTGCATTGGTATCAGGGTGGGCCTTCCATGGGTACGTGCACACTCGGGGGTTTGCTATAAAACTAATTCCTACTTCTCGTATCCAGGCTTGTATTTCCTGGTAGTCTGATCTTTTGTGATAATCTTCATCTACCCATGTCGTTCTCCATAACCATCCATCGTTTCCTCTTGTCATGTGGAAAGCTGGAGGTCCTGCAGGGCTGACAGTGCTGGCTGCAATAACCGGTGTCTCTCCTATTTCTTACAGGGTCCAGTGAAGTCGTTGCTGAAGTTTTGGAAGTGCAAAGGGTTTCGGGGCTTCGTCTTGCAAGCTCCCCAAATTCCACGGGATACTCTGGAGAACACTGCTGCACCAATTCTGGATTTTTTTGGGGGTATTTGTTCCTGCTGTCTCGGTCTGCCAATGGTGGCTTGATTTTTATACAGTGAATGCCGTAGTCGTAGTAATCACGGCCACTGAAGGTGACGATGTCTTGGATGGTGCACGTTTTAATCATCGGAAAATCTTTTTGTCGTAATGGTCTGCCTGTTTTGTCTACGAGTACAGCGTTGTCATCCCGCGGCGAGTGCAGTAGGAAGCTTGCGTCCGGTGGAAGTTGTCGGTTCCACGGGTCCGCTGTTGTCGAGTATCCCAGAGTTTCGTCATCCGTCCAGTAGCATGAGGTGTACGTCTTGCTTGATTCTGTTGTTGTTAATGTTTTTTTGAATGGGTATCATTGTCCGTAGGGTTTGATTTTGGGCTTCCCATAACTCCAATTTTCCCAGACATTGTGCCGAGATTCGGGGCAGTCCTTTGCTTTCGATTAGTGTTTTACGTATCATTTCGTCGGTTGTGGGGCGGAAGCTGCAGCAATGCGGGCTAGCTGTTACTCCCGGGTGCACCACTGAGTGCCATGCTGCTTTATACACGTCATCATCTGCATTGATCCATCTTTCTGCTAAGTTACATCTTGTAGCTCTGAGAGCTCGACCCATGTTCTGCAGGCCGAGTCCTCCCGCCTGTACGGGTGTAAAAACCAGAGCTGAGCTTAAGGTACCACTTCTATTATCAGGATTTCAGTACGTGGCTTCAGAGCCACTGAATATGTTTTTACTAGGTTTAACTATGGTCGATAATTAGAGCCATACAGGCGCTTTGCCGCAGATAAAGAAAGCAAAACCAGTTCAGTTTTAGCATCTAAGAGTGTTTTTACCTTGGGTTAGGAATACCGATTCTTTGAGTCTCTAGTTAAGTTATACTAAAGGGATCTAAGCCTCTGCTGAGGCTTAGGGATTCGGAGAACCACCAGCTCAGACTCGGAGAGTCATACGTCTTCCTCTGACGCACGACGCTACGCAGCCCCGCTGCAGCTGGAGTACGGATGAGGGTGTGAGACGGTTTTATCCAACTTCCGGACGAGGAAATTATCGTTATGCGTGGAGGACCACCTCGCGAACAAGTGGGCTTGGATCTGCCGGTACAGCCCGACCAGACGCTACACAGCCCCGCTGCGTAGCGTAGTGCGTCAGAGGAAGACGTATGACTCTCCGAGTCTGAGCTGGTGGTTCTCCGAATCCCTAAGTCTCAGCAGAGGCTTAGATCCCTTTAGTATAACTTAACTAGAGACTCAAAGAATCGGTATTCCTAACCCAAGGTAAAAACACTCTTAGATGCTAAAACTGAACTGGTTTTGCTTTCTTTATCTGCGGCAAAGCGCCTGTATGGCTCTAATTATCGACCATAGTTAAACCTAGTAAAAACATATTCAGTGGCTCTGAAGCCACGTACTGAAATCCTGATAATAGAAGTGGTACCTTAAGCTCAGCTCTGGTTTTTACACCCGTACAGGCGGGAGGACTCGGCCTGCAGAACATGGGTCGAGCTCTCAGAGCTACAAGATGTAACTTAGCAGAAAGATGGATCAATGCAGATGATGACGTGTATAAAGCAGCATGGCACTCAGTGGTGCACCCGGGAGTAACAGCTAGCCCGCATTGCTGCAGCTTCCGCCCCACAACCGACGAAATGATACGTAAAACACTAATCGAAAGCAAAGGACTGCCCCGAATCTCGGCACAATGTCTGGGAAAATTGGAGTTATGGGAAGCCCAAAATCAAACCCTACGGACAATGATACCCATTCAAAAAAACATTAACAACAACAGAATCAAGCAAGACGTACACCTCATGCTACTGGACGGATGACGAAACTCTGGGATACTCGACAACAGCGGACCCGTGGAACCGACAACTTCCACCGGACGCAAGCTTCCTACTGCACTCGCCGCGGGATGACAACGCTGTACTCGTAGACAAAACAGGCAGACCATTACGACAAAAAGATTTTCCGATGATTAAAACGTGCACCATCCAAGACATCGTCACCTTCAGTGGCCGTGATTACTACGACTACGGCATTCACTGTATAAAAATCAAGCCACCATTGGCAGACCGAGACAGCAGGAACAAATACCCCCAAAAAAATCCAGAATTGGTGCAGCAGTGTTCTCCAGAGTATCCCGTGGAATTTGGGGAGCTTGCAAGACGAAGCCCCGAAACCCTTTGCACTTCCAAAACTTCAGCAACGACTTCACTGGACCCTGTAAGAAATAGGAGAGACACCGGTTATTGCAGCCAGCACTGTCAGCCCTGCAGGACCTCCAGCTTTCCACATGACAAGAGGAAACGATGGATGGTTATGGAGAACGACATGGGTAGATGAAGATTATCACAAAAGATCAGACTACCAGGAAATACAAGCCTGGATACGAGAAGTAGGAATTAGTTTTATAGCAAACCCCCGAGTGTGCACGTACCCATGGAAGGCCCACCCTGATACCAATGCAATCCACATTGCGAAGGCGTTGCGAAAACAGCGCACGAAACGACCCAAGCTACACAGCTACTACAACTTGACCCCCATGATTGACAAGATAAAGACCAGAGCAACGAATTCACCATGGGGACAAGCGGCACTTCAACAAAGCCCGGCTCAACTATGAAATCGCGACGGACTCTACACAGACTACCAGAATTGGACAATCTACCGGATATCATTGGGGGTGCTCAATTTGAGACACAATGGATGGCCACAAAATCGACAATGCCCCGACCAACACTGTAAGTGTTTGGAAGAAACCATTGACCATCTCACTTGGGACTGTGCCAAAGCGAGGGCATCTTGGCAGCGTGGATCAATTCATGGATGGGTGAACAATGTACCGACAACCAAGTGCAGCAACTCCGAACAGCAGTAGCTAGCCGGAAAGCGCCGCCGATATCGATAGCATTCCTATCCATTGCACACCATTGCATTGGCAGATGGACATACCAGCATACGGCTGCAATGCAACTACTTTGGCAAATCTGGTCGACTACAACCCGGCAATACTGTGGCAACTCCGAGTTGATGCAGTATTCAACAACAAACACAGCAATACAGAAGTGACAAAAGCCGCAGTTCAAACGGCAGGAACCTACCAAGTTCAAGCAATAAGGAGTGCATGGAAGCGGAACCCTGCGAAGAAAATCCAAGGGATGTGTCTCGATACTTGTCAACAAATAATGAACACCGCAGCCCGAAACCCAATGCCCACAAGTGTCAAGGCATGGATTCTTGACGCTGCCTACATAAAAACAAATAAGGAAACTGGAAAGGAGGATGGGTCTTGTACTCTCATCATAGTGATACGACATGGGAAGCCATTCGAGCCGGCAGCATGAGCATCGATCAGCAGCATAATCAACTTGAAGTGGTCGGAAAGGTGATTCTCAAAGGAATTAAAACTTTAACCGCAGTGGCAGCGCTGCAGCAGGTATTCTTACGCATCAATACCCCGGACACGAAGATCAGAAAACAACTGGATAAGGAGAACAACCAACTGGAACCATTGCGTCAAACCCTGAATAATCTATTTGCCATTCTGTGGGAACAATCATCTCAAGCGAGGCTCAAAGCCGCGAAATTCCTGGCTACGACAGGAATAAACCAAGATTTGGACCTGCAGAACAACAACCACAGCACAATCCATGAATTCATTCGACAAACGGTGCCGCAACATAATGCGAGTGTTGCGGACACCCACAGACAGACACAAGGCATCGTCGCGCGTCTTACTACATTTCAGGCTTCTATAGAAAACAAAACATAATGAAAACCAAATAGAAGGCCACTTCAAACCAAAAAAAAAAATAGAAGTGGTACCAAGTACCCCTTCCGTCACGAAGTGTAGCCACACTTCGTGCGTCCTTGTGTAACCGTTACCGAAGGAAGTGATGATTGTATCCAACTTGAGCTTCGGGATGACGAACCGTGCGACGGTCGTACCGCTGCTGGTGACCGAGCCGCTCATGGTATCAAAGACGGTTGGCGAGGCCGGGATAAATTTGCGACCCAACTTCACGTAAGCTGCGAGCGTCGCTCCATTGATGATGCTCTTGGAGGCCCCACTGTCTAGGAGAGCCTCGATCGTCTCTTCGCTGCGACGGAGCTTCACTGTGATGCGCAGCGGTGCGCTTTTTGGGAGCGATTTCTTCTCCACCAGGTCGACAAATTTAATCTCCTCGACATCGCTGGACACGTCAGAGTCTGAGTCTGATCCCGAGTCAGCGTCCTGGTAGATGCTTGGGTACTGCTTGCCATGCTTCCGGCGCGGTTGGGGCTGCATTTCAGCTCGCTTGTGTTCTCCCGCTTGTGCTGTGCGACGCCGTCTTGTGAAAGGAGCACCACTTGTCACTCTTGGGTTGGTGCCAGCGCCGTTTGCCTTCATCTGGTGATCCGTCTTCAGGTTCTTCGGAGACCTTGGCTCTTTTCCTTCTGCTGGCCCTTGTTCCATGAATTCCTGTTGTCCCCCGGTTTCTTATCGCAGGCTGCCAGCTGCCGCTCGGCTTTTTCGATGCGCGTGAAATAGAGTACTAGCTCGCTTAGCCGGTCGTACACAACCCCAGCTGCTGCCAGCTTTTCTTGCCAGGCGCGCGGCATGCCGCGCTTGAAGTATCTGCAATGCTGCACCTCGGGGATCACCTCGGCGTCCTGGGGCAGCTCGGCAAACATGCGGACGTTCTCCTTCAGTCGCTGGGAAAACTTGAGCACCATCTCGTCGCGGCGCTCCGCCATCGTCCACAGCTCGTTGTCCAAGTCTTCACTGAAGTCGTGGGGAACCGTCAGCAGGCCCACGTCCGTGAAGAACTGCTCGAAGGTGTTTCCGTCGGTGACAGCGGCTTGGTCGGCCTCTAGGTCTCCTTCGATGAGTGCGACGAGGTTGGGAGCCTGCTGCTCCGCCGTCCACTGTTTCTTGCGAGAGAGGCTGCGGAATTGACTGCTCCGCTTGAGCCAGTCGCGCGCGCTGCCGCCGGAGAATTTCTTGATCTTGATCTTGGCCGTTTCCGCGGGGAGGTCGGCCGTAGCTTGCGAGATCACCAGTGTGTAGGTGACGTACTCGTCTTCGTTCTTGCGCCCCATTATATATCAAAATGACGCGCCCTTCGCTAGCAGAGGGGCTATCGGGATCGCGAGGCCGTGCTTGAGAGGGACTTGCGGGGCTTGAGGTAAATGTGAGAATGGATTGTTTCTTAGGAGGGCGGCGGCGTCGTATCCTGCGCTCGTGCTTCTAGAACTAGTTTCATATCACCGTCTCTTCCTCGTTCTGTTGTTGTCTCTCCTTCAGCTCGCAGTCTTTCAGACTTCTCTCACGAACTGAAGCCAGGCATTTGTGGGTTGCTCTCAGTCGTGTCAGGCTCTTTCGCGGTCGGCCTGGCCCACGTTTTGACTTTTCACCATTTGAGTCTTCCTTCTTGTTGTCAGGCAGTTTTGCAATTCGGCTACCCCCTACTGGTACTACCGCTCGATATCACGCTGTGATACACATCGGAGAAGCTGGATGGTGACACCCTCGGACTGCTTCCACTCTTTGCTCCGTACACTAGTGTCCCACGTATCCCAAGGATCTCTCGTTTTCTTGATGACGTCCCCTCCTAGCCTCTCGACCGCACGCACATAGGTTGTCTCATTCCGACGAGGCATCTTCTTGTGCTTGTGGGATGGAACCATCGACTGCGAACCCATGCGCGCCGTGGGGGCCGCTGCTAAATCACTAAATATGATGTTCCAATAATGATCCTTCATCACGGGTGATGAGAGGCACACCAAAAATAAAATAAATAATTCCGGAATACCGATTTCTTATGGGGGACACCGGCGTCCCGCCATTACGTTCGTTTACTTGGAAGGTAAACGACAACCTCTGTAGTAGGTCAAAATGGAATAACACGAACACAGTCCAGTCGGGGGACTACGGTCAGGTCTTGCCGATTGCATTGTGGTGTTGGTTTCGTATTTTAATAACGATTCTCGAGTCGCACAACTACATAGCACCTTCTCCAATTCAGCTGACCAAGAATCGTTGCAGCTTCCGTTCACTAATGCTTGGTCGCACCGATCCAAAGCCTTTTCCTTCTTTTTATTCACGGCAGCTACGTATCTGCCCCTCACACCTCAACGTATGGTGCGATTGTAGTCGGCGTATGAACACCCGATCAACGTGAACAGGTGCGTCACGAGGTTTGGTCCTTGAGGGAGCTCAAACAATCACATGCTAATCCATCGAAGATAATGACTCGTGCTCTTTACTGGTGTTGGTCGATATTTTGCTTCGACATTGGCAGCTCCAGCCTACGCTGGAGATAATTGATTTGTGGGTAAGTATTGTTCACTGCTACTTAGACCCGATCACCTGTTCTCTACTTCTACCTCGGACTTCACCTACATCTGCAACAGCAGCGCAAAGATGTCAGCAGCTTCGCACTCGGGTTTATGCCATGGACAGGTTTATTTACTCGAGTCAAACGCTCGAATCTAAACTCACTCGTGGGAGTCGGAGTGAAAGAAGGGTGTGCCTCAATAGTTGGAGCGCAAAACAATTCATTCGACAGTCCTGTTACAGTAGCTTCCTCGATCAAGGCACTCGCATTTGCCTTTGCGAGCGAGTCTGTCATTTCCGTGCTGAGAACTTGCACAGGAAGGTCTTCTGCGGGGTTCCCATCCATCGAAACCTCAGCCCCGCACAAGCATTTCGGCTCAGCTTGTCCCAATTGGTGTGGCAAACTCGCTGTGACGTTGCTCCGGAGTATGTAATCCTAGTAAGCATGGTGTTTCCCCCTACTTTGGACCAACATGGCAATTCAAATTCAATAAGCTGAAAGAACCACGGATGCCAACCAAGGTATTTGTTTTACGGTACTAACAACGTCCAGCGTATCACCTTGGTGATTCAGCACTGCAAAACCTTCAACGAGCCTCGTATACATTCAAAACGCGTCCATCACTGCCGATAGCG
>JAGDFM010000776.1:0-11773 GCA_019155715.1 Phytophthora pseudosyringae
CGCGTGCGGTGACGACGCGACGAACTGAATGAGGGGAGACTCGGAGTGTGGACAAGGCATTTGCGAAATTGCAGAAGTGGACGGGGTGGTGGACGCAGCGGATTGGAGGGAAAGAGGAGGGAAAGACGTGATTGGACGAAAGGTTGCGCGGATTTACCACGTTGAAGCGATCTGCGACTGCAAGACTGCAAGCGAGCGCCGTAAACGGTAGGAAGGAAGAGCACGCTTAAGCCATTGCTGCGTCCGTCTTCGTGTGACAACCAGCTTCTGCGCATGGCATTCGTAGCCTTCGAGTCCTACGCGCTGGATGTTCTGGATGTCGAGCGCTGCGACGTCGGAGGTGGGGGGGGGGGGGCACAATCCGAACCCCCCCCCCCCCCCCCCCCCCCCCCCCCCCCCCCCCCCCCCGCCCCCCCACAATCCGAACGGCCATCTCGCGCACAGCCGCCGCCGAAGACGAAGAGAGCTGATGGAGGCAAGGCGCATACTTCGACGGGAGGATTGACGGGTGATTTTCGGCGTATGCTTCCTTAAGTGGCGCTCGGACGAGAAGAGCGACGGTCGATCGGTTTGGACAAGCGAGTGCTGGCGTTTGTCTCCTGTTGACAAGATGCTGCACAAGTCACAGAAGAACGGGAGGCGGTGTAAGCGAATGGAGAAGCTCACTTCATTTACCCTCCCTGGCGGCCGCCTCGTCATTCCAAGTTGCTTCTGCAAGGCCAGCCGCCGGTTCTCCTGGGGGCTAGGCCTTATCCGCCTTGCCCTTGGGCTGGGTCGACTTCCGCTTTGGCTGCGCTCTCTTGGACATCGGCTTGTCCTTGGGCTGAGCCTTCGCTGCCGCCTTCTTCTTCTTTGGCGCAGTCTTCGCCGCCACTTTCTTCTTGGTCGTCTGCTTCGCGCCCGCCTCG
Source organism: Phytophthora pseudosyringae (assembly GCA_019155715.1). NCBI lineage: Eukaryota > Oomycota > Peronosporomycetes > Peronosporales > Peronosporaceae > Phytophthora > Phytophthora pseudosyringae. The sequence continues at coordinate 909 of JAGDFM010000776.1, forward strand.
CCTCCGCCTTGCTCCGCCGTGAGCTTCTCCACCTGCTCCTTGAGCCGCTCGTTCTCCGCGCCCAGCTCCTGGACCTGCAGCTCCAGGCGAGCGACCTGCCGGTCCGTCGGCTCCGGTCCGGGCTCCTCGTTGTCCTCGTGCACTGCCGCCTTCTTCCGGGGCGGCTCCGTCGTCTTGATGGTTTCCTCCTGCTGGTTGTCGTCCGCGCTCCGCTTGCCTCCTGCCGACGCTGGCGCCTCCGCCTCGGTGCTGACACTGGCCGAGCGGCTCTTGCGTGGTCTCCCAACCATTAGATGATGAAGGAAGAGGATAAAACTGCTGTGCCCGGTCGAAGGAAGATTGGCGAGTGGCAAACGGAAAAGGAAAGGTGAAAAATTGTAGCCATGTGCAGGTTGAAGTTGCCTTCTATCGGGTAATGACAAATTATCACCAAGTGGAGCACAGTAACGAGAAGAAGTGCCAAAGACGCACGAAAGGTGCATGAAAAATCGCAGACAGCGGCACCGATGCGGTATAAGGTTGCGCTGGTGCTGGAACTCCACAACAATTTCTCACATCAAGTACGATTGTCGATTCACGAGTTTGCTGATCATCCGTGCAAGTACCTTGCCGAAACAGGGAAGAATTCAGCCAGCGTATGTCCAACAAACGCCGCTGATGCAGTGCGGCAGTCTTGACACTTGCATCGCGTCTAAATGAACACGACTTCCAGGAGGAGACAGCGAATGTAACAGAGACGTGTCCTGATCAAGCTCTTGTAGTTGAATGGAATTTTGTAGCAACGCACAACTTCGGCTGGGGACGGCACCATTTTGCCACGCGGTGGTGGTGGTAGCACAGGACAATATTCACGGCAACTAGTTCTCCATCGAGCGTTAGCGTCCGAAGACGACCCCATATCGTACGCCGCCATCCAGTTTCAAATTGGTTTCATCGGGTTGTACTCGATCTACGAACAAGAGGTGAGACGCATAATGGCTAGGACCATACACCGCGAACATCGTTATGGGACGTACAGTGTATGCCATCAACTGGCAAAGGATGCTGGTACTGTGCAATGAGTTGTTGGCTCTTGCGATGTTTATCTTGTTTAAGCTGTCGCTCTACACAGCTACACAACCCTTGGGTGCATGTTGCACCAAGCGCTTTGTCGTGCAAGCGGCAGCAACGATTCCTTCACGTTGGCTTGCACCGTCGTTTGTCTTGCTCGACAAATAGCTATATCAAGCATCGGTTGCCTCAGACAGCACCAGCACGCCTGCTTGGGTTGAGCGAGTCGAGCATCGCAGCGAATGCGACCGAAGCATCAGGCCGCTCCCTCTACACAGCCTTCGCTCGAGTTGCCCAGCATCTCCAATGCCAACAACGTTAAGCAGCAACGGTGTGCTGTCCATTCCTTGCTAGACGCCTCTGATGGTGGACCTCGAAACTCGCGATCCGCGCCCAGAACATCGCCCATGCAATCGCGAATGCATAGCCACTTCATTTGCAGTGCTGGCTAGGAGATACCGCCACCAGCGACGCGAAGAACATCTTGTCTAGGAGGGATGCACGAAGCTTGTCATTGCCGTCGGCATGCCGCTGCAAGCAATCGGCCACCTATCTGGTGTGTGCCGCACACCGTTCTGCGACACGTGCGGCTCGTGTTTTTGTATGTGACTTGATTAAAGTATTGCGCGTGTCTTTATTTTTTGCCGCGCTCGACAGCAATCGAGCGAATTGCCCCCTTTTGACAAGATTCCTCACGCACTCGGTGCGAAAAGGGGCAATATAGCGCGGACGCGGCCAAAAGCGATCCAAGGCCCTTGGATCTCATTCTCCAATTCGCCTCGCACGGGGACAAGCAGTTACAACCTCCCACTCACCATGGCCAAGCTCAGCATCAAGAACGTGGACGTCAAGGGCAAGCGCGTGCTCATCCGCGTGGACTTCAACGTGCCCTTCGCCCAGGACGGCTCCATTTCCAACACGCAGCGCATCGACGCCGCGCTGCCGACCGTGCAGTACGTGCTGGACCAGGGCGCCAAGTCCGTGGTGCTCATGTCGCACCTGGGCCGCCCCGAGGGCAAGCCCAAGGCCAAGGACTCGCTGGCCCCCGTGGCCGTGGCCGTGGAGCAGAAGCTCGGCCGCAAGGTCACGTTCCTGAAGGACTGCGTGGGCCCCGAGGTCGAGGCCGCCTGCGCCAGCCCCGCCGAGGGCAGCGTGGTCCTGCTGGAGAACCTGCGCTTCCACGTCGAGGAGGAGGGCAAGGGCAAGGACGCCGAGGGCAACAAGGTCAAGGCCTCGCCCGAGGCCGTGGCCGCCTTCCGCGCCTCGCTCAGCAAGCTGGGCGACGTGTACGTCAACGACGCCTTCGGCACGGCCCACCGCGCGCACAGCTCCATGGTGGGCGTGGACCTTCCGGTCAAGGCCGCCGGCTTCCTGCTGGACAAGGAGCTGGTGTACTTCGCCAAGGCCCTGGACGCCCCGCAGCGCCCGTTCGTGTCGATCCTGGGCGGTGCCAAGGTGGCCGACAAGATCCAGCTGATCATGAACATGCTCGACAAGGTCGACGAGATGGTCATCGGCGGCGGCATGGCCTACACCTTCAAGAAGGTGCTCATCGACATGGAGATCGCCGGCTCGCTGTACGACGCGGAGGGCGCCAAGATCGTGCCCCAGATCGTGGAGAAGGCCAAGGCCAAGGGCGTGACCCTGCACCTGCCCGTGGACTTTGTCGTTGCTGACAAGTTCGCCCCGGACGCCGCCCAGAAGGTGGCCACCCAGGAGGAGGGCATCCCTGTGGGCTGGATGGGCCTGGACGTCGGCCCCAAGTCGCGCGAGGCGTTCAGCGCCGCCGTGATTAAGGCCAAGACGGTCGTCTGGAACGGCCCCATGGGCGTGTTCGAGTTCGACGCCTTCGCCAACGGCACGAAGGACGTGATGGACGCTGTGGTCAAGGCCACGGAGGCGGGCGCCACCACCATCATCGGCGGCGGCGACACGGCCACGTGCTGCGTCAAGTACAACACGGAGGACAAGGTCTCCCACGTGAGCACGGGCGGCGGTGCCAGCCTGGAGCTCCTGGAGGGCAAGGTCCTGCCGGGTGTGGACGCCCTGTCCTCGGCGTGAACGGCGGGGCAATCCGATCCTTCGGTCAGGAGGAGCGGACTGTAGTCATTGTTTCTCGTTCCATCTAATCGCAACAAACACATAGCATTCCAAACCAGCGACCGAGTTCATCGTTCTTGAGCTTCAAGTCCGTGTGCAGCACAGCGAGCCAAGCAAAGCCTTTGAAGGTGCTTGGATCCGTGCACAGAGCTGGCGGCAGCGTTAAGCGGCGGCCAGGCCAGCGCCACGACGCCGTGAACACGACCAACTTGGTGACGGCGCTTGGTCACCAAGCGCCGTCATGCCTTGCAATGGTTGGCGCGGAGCACATGTCTTTGACTCGAGTGAGGACACGAAGCGCTCGGACCTTGTGGGTCCTCTGGCGCAGGCGCTGACGTTGCTATTCCCTTGCCTGCTGGCCAGCAGCAGCTGCAACACACAGCCTCAATACCTCAGCACAACGATGAAAGAGAGACGAAAGGAGAAGACGAACGCGCAAAGTTTAAAGCAATATATGCGGCGGGAAGGATGCGTTACGTACACAATGCAATGACAAGAACTGAAGGCGCACCTTCCTGCTCGGCAACGAAGCGGGGCAGCATGCATCTCGGCGGCTCCCTCGGCAACAAGTCACTGCCACAGCGGCAAGCAAGAGAGGGGAGCGTCGGCGCCTCCACAACGAAACCCGCGGCGCAGAATGTCGAGGTGGCGGCTAAAGCCCAAAAAGCCCCGGGGTGGGAGCTGGCGGCAGTTTACACTTCCGTGGTGGAGTACGAGCCCGTGTAGCTGATCTGGTCGAAGCCCGTCATGGCAGCGTAGTTGTTGTACTGCTGCTGGGACTCGTTGTACTCGCGCTCGGCCTTGTGGCTGTTCCATTCCTCCATCTCGCGCTTGTAGCGCGCGCGGTCGACCTTCTCCTTCTCGACGAACGGGGCCTTCTGCTCGTCCGTGGCCTTGCCCCAGGCCTCGCCCAGCTGCTTCGAGATCTCCGTGTTCTTCATGTCTTGGTGCTCGGCCTTGATGCGCGGGCGCATGACCTGGCTGTAGAAGAGGAAGGCAGAGGACGCGCGCTTGGGGGCGTCCGGGTGCTTCTTGGCGCGCTTGTTGGGCACGCGCAGCGGGCCGTCGTAGGCCGCCATCTCCTCCTCGTAGCGCTGCTTGTCGGCCTCGGCCGCCACCTTCCAGGGCTGCTTGTCCTCGTCGGTCATCTTCCCCCAGGCGTCGGCGATGGCGCGCATCACGTCCGTCACCTTGGAGTTCTCGGGCATCGTGGCCTTGATCTCCTCGCGCTTCTCCATGGAGAAGAGGATGTACGGGGACTTGCCGCGCTTGGGCGCGCCCGGCGCCTTCTTCTGCAGGCGCTTGCGCTTCTTGCCGCCGGCGACCTCCGTCTTGATGGCGGCCCAGGCCGCTCCCGCGCCATGCTCGTTCGCCGCAAGTGGTTCCATAGTCGGGAAAGGGGCGTGACTTCGCTTGAGTATGCAGTATAGTCAGCGCAGTCAAAAGGGGGAATGAGGTCTTCTGTATGCCATACAAACCCAAGAGACTCTGGGAGGGACGACCCAGCATTCAGGAACGCGAGTTGCTGTAGATCGCAGGGAGGGGCGATGTCCTCGATTATACTCGACAGGTATTGGCCAAAACGTGGTGGCTAGGTACGTCCCGCAATTTATTGTGCATAAAAGAAGTGGTTTAGCTCTACTGAGGGAACGGATATGCACAATTTGCAGCGGGACAAAGAGATCTGGGAAAAGGCGCGAAAAATTCCACCAATGAGAGCGCTGAACTGAAATGTGGTTTGATAGGTCATAGCATGCGGTTCCACAGGAATGTGGTGTGTATATTGTGTGACGGAGCGAATCTCGCTGGAAGCAACTGGAAGCGACGATGGCGAAGCACCACCCGGACCTGGTCATGTGTCGCAAGCAGCCCGGCGTGGCCATCGGCCGCCTGTGCGAGAAGGACGACGGCAAGTGTGTGATCTGCGACTCGTACGTGCGCCCGTGCACGCTGGTGCGCATCTGCGACGAGTGCAACTACGGCTCGTACCAGGGCCGCTGCGTCATCTGCGGCGGGCCGGGCATCTCGGACGCCTATTACTGCCGCGAGTGCACGCAGCTGGAGAAGGACCGCGACGGCTGCCCCAAGATTGTGAACCTGGGCAGCTCCAAGACAGACCTCTTCTACGAGCGCAAGAAGTACGGCTTCAAGAAACGCTGAGCGCGCCGCTCCCCACGGACGGCGGCAGGACACGAGCGGCCTCCGTGGGCGGAGCGGGTGGGTAAATACAACAGGGAGATGCCAGAATGAAATACTCATCACTTGTTATGGTGGACGGGGTGTCGCTGTTGTTGTGCACTGCACTGCGTTGTAGCTCTTCTTCGTCTTGTTGCTTTCTTTTGTCTTGCTGTTAGGTGCCACCACCAATCGTCCGAGTCGCCGCTTCAGCGCATGAAGAGGTAGAGTGCCACCGCCAGGATAAGGAAGACGAAGCCCGCTATCCCGTCGTGGCTGGCTTGCATTCGGTCGTGCAGAGCTAGCAGATCGCGGGATAGCGCGCGCAGGTGGGCGTTCCCGACCTTGAATTCTTCGGCGATCTCGTTCCTGCGCTCAGCGCTCTCGAGAGCCTGTTTCGCGAGGAGATACGACACGCTCGACGGGTGCTCCTCTTCTTCCTTCGGCTCCTTGTCCGCCGTCGTCTCCGCGAAGAGGCGCAAGCAGGTCATGAGGCGCTGGCAAGCCTCCACCTGCTCCGCCTCCGAGTCACGCGGACGTCCGGCAGCTCGCTCCATCTGTTCGGCGCGGACCTTGTTCATCTCGTGACCGATGGCGTCGTGGAACTTGATGAGCAGCAGGAGCCTGTCTCGCACGCCGTCGAAGCCGTCGCCTCGCTGGTCCATTAGCTGCCGCTTGGATTCCGCACTCATGGCGTCCTTGCCCTCGTGAGTGAATGGGAGCAAGTTAAAGAGTGCTGGGCAACGAGTGCGAAAAGGGAAACCTAACGACAATCACTCTTACTTCAACTTGTATCCCGAGCTGTTCTTAGTCACCACGACCGCGGCCGAACCCGCCAGCGAGTACGCAGGACCACGTACACGGCGCTCTTTCCGTTGTGCAGTCGGAGGTTGCTGAGCAGCCGCTCCTTCTCGAAAATCTCCTCTTTGATGGCCGTGATGGTGATGGAGTGCAGCAGCTCGGCGCACTTGTTGGCCAGTTCGAACGCAGGGTTGCTGCTGCTTGGTTGCTCCGCTGTAGTGTCCAAGTGATGGTGGATCTCGTTGATGAGCGCTCGAAGCTGCTCGCACACGGAAAGCCGTATCTTGTCGCTCGAGCGCTTCAACTTTGCCACTTCGACCGACATGTCGAGGGCGTGCTGGTCCTTCAGCGTCCCGCGCCGGTCGGCTTCATAAACGTATTTGCGCTTCGTCCGGAGCTGGTGGGAGACGTCCATGTAGGCGGTGATGTCGCCCCGGAGCTTCACCTGGTCGCAACCAGGCGTCGAGGCAGTTGCTGTTTCCTGATCAAAATGACCAAGCTGTAGTCAGTGCGACTTGTTGTACCACAGCCTAGGATGATATTTAGTAGTAGTATCTACTTACCTGTGGCGACAGCACCGGCACGAGGCCGGGTCTACACTTGGTATTGAACCTCCTCCCCATTGATGGGGTCTATTCGTCGTCCAAGGCTTACCACACCGCAGCAAATTGAAAAATGGTCGAATTTGCTAAGGTCTGTCGTCATGCATACAGCGCTCGCCAATTTCGAGGCGACAACTTGATTTCGAAGAAATGGCGACGCTATGCGTGGTGCTTCTGAACTAACATTGTTGCTGTCCGAAACTAGCATCTATGATGGTTGGTGTTTGACGATAATCCGAAGGCGCTCTTGGCCAAGCACATTTGCACTCTTGGTGCTCGCACTTGCAGACGAACCAAGATCGACTGTGAACATCGCTGCAGCTTTGAATATTGAAGCTGCATTGGCTCGATTAGTGCTACTTTTTGTTAGTATTGTTGCCCCAACTCTGTCTGATAGAGCCCGGTGGACAGGTTGGGTAGGTTCGCTGCAATAAGCGAGCTTATTCCACAGTCAGCACCTTGAGCATGTTGGTCGAGCCCGAGCGTGCCTCCACCATGCCGTGCAGGGCGACGACGTTGTCGCCGGGCTTCACCCAGCCGAACTGCTTGCCCAGGTCCGTGGCGCGGTACAGGATCGAGTCCGTGCCGATCATCGAGCCCATGCAGCGCGCAGTGACACTCTTATTGAAGCCCTCCGCCTGGCGGGCAGTTCCGCCCAGAGCCGTCAGCACCAGCACCGGCATCGAAGGACGGAATTTGGACACCAGACGGGCCGTGTTACCCGACTCCGTCAGCACCACGATCATCTTGGCGTTGATATCGATGGCCGTCTTCACAGCCGACGACGCGATCGCCTCCTGCGTGGACATCGGGCCGTACGTGTCGAGCACCGAGTTGTGTAGAGCCTGGTACAGCTCGTTGTAGTGGATGGCGCCCTCTGCCTGCACGCAGATCTTAGACATCATTGACACCGCCTCTGTCGGGTAGTCGCCGTTGGCAGTTTCGCCCGACAGCATCACGGCGTCCGTGCCGTCAAGCACGGCATTGGCCACATCCGTGCACTCTGCGCGAGTGGGTCGAGGCGCCTTGATCATCGACTCCAGCATCTGCGTGGCCGTCACTACCGGCTTGCCAGCGATGTTGGCCTTACGGATCATCATCTTCTGCGCAAGGAAAACCTTCTCAGGTGGGATCTCCATGCCCAGGTCACCGCGGGCAACCATAATGCCGTCCGTCCTGGCCAAGATCTCGTCAAAGTTCTCGAGTCCCTCCTGACTCTCAATCTTGGCAATAATCTTGATGGCGCGGCCGCGAGGGCCCAGCACCTCGCGGATGTTGTCGATGTCCTGGCCCGTCCGCACGAACGACGCGGCAATGTAGTCCACGCCGTGCACCAAGCCGAAGTTCACCAGGTCGTCCTCGTCCTTCTCCGTGAGGGTCGGCAGCATCACCTTGCATCCCGGGAGGTTCATATTCTTGCGCTCACCAAGCGTGGCCGTGTTGTTGGCTCGAGTCACGACGCCGTCCTCCTTGATCTCCGTGACCGTGAGCACGAGCGAGCCGTCGGCCACGAGGATGGATCCGCCGACCTTGACGGACTGGGGCAGCTCCGGGTACGAGCAGGCGATCTTGGTCTCGTCGCCGAGGAACTCGTAGTCCGTCGTGAGCTCCAGCGTCGAGCCCTTCTTGATGGTGACCTTGTCCTTGTTGGCCAGGAAGCCCGTGCGGATCTCCGGGCCCTTGGTGTCCAGCATGAGGGCGATGTTCTTGTGCGGGCGCGTGGCCAGCGCGGCGCGCAGGCGGTTGAGCGTCTCGGCGTGGCTCGCGTGGTCGCCGTGCGAGAAGTTGAAGCGCGCCACGTTCATGCCGGCGTCGATGAGCTCGCCCAGGCCCTCCTCGGACCAGCACGCGGGGCCCAGCGTGCAGAAGATGCGCGTCTTGCGCTCCACGCCCTCGACGCTGCGCATGATGCTCTCGAGCTCCACGCCCTGCTGACTCAGTCCTAGTGCTCCCGACATGGCTACATTGGGCAACACACACACACACACAAGCACACAAGCACACAAGCACGTCAGCCATGAAGACTCTCCGCCGGTGGGGCGTCATGACGCACTGTAGCAACGTCCAGGTCCGATCGGCCGAGACTGCACGCCGCCGCCCATGTCCAGGGTGAAAATGGATCTGGGGGCGACATTGGCGTGAAGGGCCGCCAATTTTACCTCGTTTGCTTCGTCCCGGGTGGTGGTTTCTTTCTTCTGGCTTGGCGCTGCTGCTGCTAAAGGCACAATGAAACAAGCGCTCGACCTCTTTCTTTGACGGCGAACATCTTGCTTCCAGTATGCTAGTGACCCTCTCCAAATCGATCGAGATCTTAAGGCGCCGCACGCTATTTGCGGTCTCCGCTATTTGCGGCTTTGGGATCGAGCGCCTTGGGCTGTCGATCGCGTGCCGAGGTGATCACGCGCCGCGTGTAGCATGTTAGCATGTAGGCGTCATCACACGTGCTTTGCTGCAAGCAAGTGTTCGGGCGGTAAGATGGGGGGAAACGGCGAGCCGTTGCACGCTAAGAAGCAGTGGTGCTACTAGCGGCGGTGTCCGCAACCTCAAGAGGGCCTCCGCCGTCAAGATCAGCTACATGCAGAGCCAGCAACGCGGCCGCAGCTCCTGCCTATTGGCGAAGCCGTCACTGTCAGTATGATACCGGAGGGACAGCCCGGTTGAATCACAACATGCACAGCGCAGATCTCCCGGTGACGCCTCGCGTTCGCTACCAATTGGTGTTGGATCTTGTCGACACGCACGCAGCACTCGCATACAGTAACGATACTCGTCACCCCGCACAGAGCAGCCTCTTTCTTCACGAAACGCTGCCGCCCGCCACGAAAACGGTTTGAGCGATCGGGCCCAGGTTCCTTGCGCGCCGAATCGAAGTTTGCTGCCCTCCAGCGCGTGCGGCGGCTGCTTCCGACGATGCATGCAAGTTCCAACGCGACCAGTTCGTATCCCATTCACTGGCGTGCTCGTAGGCCACTCCGCCTGGATCTGCCTTGGCCCTGCTGGTCTTCACGTGGCCGCGCTACGGCCGCTGGCCATGGTGGACCTGCATGTGTCTTCGAGTCATGACTGCCGCAGGGGTCCAGCGACGACAGCAGTCGCAGTCGTTCAGCAGCTGTGAAGACTGGCAAGGCTCGAGAGTATCCACGTTGGCTTGCCCCAACGCGGACACCTGCGTGAGCCGGCATCGCGTCGCACTTGAGCAACCTCTCGCTAGACCAGCAGTAAGGGCGGCCTGAGCAAGCAACGCCTCGCACATCCATCGTCGCTGGCACAGCTGGTCTCTTGTGAGATTTAATCTGCGTGCCGCGGGTTACAGCAACCCCAAGAGCCCCAAGAGCAAAGACACAGCATTATGGGGGAAATTCAGCAGAGAAACGTTTTGAAATTCGCTCGCGTCGGCTTGCAAAGTGCCGGCGTCGGCGGCTGAAGAGCCAACGCCGCCGGTAGCAATCACCGCGTAGGAGCAATCAAGGCCTGAGGCTTTTTGTCGCAGAACGCCCCTTTCCCATGCACATGCGCTTTCAATGCGCTTTCATCACCAGTGCCGTCGATTGCTCGCCTGCTGGGTCACGCCCGTCGCTATTATCGACGGGCGTCGCCACCATGCGTTGAGGCGGCGGCAACCGGACTGCGGACAGGAAGCGCCGTGGCAACGCAGCTATTAAAGCTGCGTTAAAAGCGAGCAACGCCGCTGTCGGTGCATGTGGGCGAGGAACAAACCCATTTCCCTTGAGATTCATCGCAGAATCGGGGCATTGGTGCTTGGAAATTCGTCCCCGACTTCCAAGCACCAGTTCTACGCTTTTTTGCATAGTTACGCGCGGCGCGGGCCGGTTTCTGGGCCGCTCGACGTGCATGAGGAGGTTAAACCAGCTGAAGGCGGCCCAGATGCCCATGGCCGCCCGCTCTCTTCGCTCCCTCCCCGCCAGCGGATTTCGGCGTTTGCCGCGCGGCTTGCAAGGGAAACGCGTCATTCTGCATTTTGCTCACGAACCACCCAAGCACCTCCCACACCCACTTCTAGACCACCATGTCTGCCGCGCTGTCCCTGAACCTGCAGAACGCCGACTGCATCAAGGCCAACGTCGAGGGCGTGCAGCGCAAGACCAAGATCTTCTGCACGCTGGGCCCCGCGTGCTG
>JAGDFM010000778.1:1259-11743 GCA_019155715.1 Phytophthora pseudosyringae
AACCAATCTCAACAATGATGGCCATCGCTCAGTCCTCGCTCGCTCTGCTGCTCATCGTGGCGGCTGCGTCCAACACGGATGCCGCTTACCTCCGCAACCTCGGCGGCACCACCCTCGCCACCAACGTCGAGACCTACACAGCCTACGCCGACTACGCCTCGACCATGCTGGCCGCTGTCAACAAGCAGCGCGCCACGGGGGGTCTGTCGGCACTGTGCCTGAACAAGAAGCTGCACATCGCCGCCCAGCGCCACTCGGACGACATGGCCGCCAAGGACTACATGGCCCACGACGGCTCGGACGGATCCACGATGTCGGAGCGCATCACGGCTACCGGCTACGACTGGAGCGCAGTGGCCGAGAACGTGGCCGCCGGTCAGGTGGACGTGGACGCCGTGATGGTAGCGTGGATCAACTCTCCGGAGCACCTGGAGAACATCATGGGCGACTACACGATGTTCAGCCCCGCGTACGCGTTCAACAAGGAGGGCACGTACCAGCACTACTGGACGCAGGACTTCGGTTCGGGCGACGCCGAGGCGTGTGACGGCTCCGCGTCGAGCGGCTCCACGACGGTGCAGGATGCTACTCAGAACGTGGACCAGGTGCAGGGCGAGGCCGAGACGGAGGCCCCGACGCCTGCGCCGACGACGGTGACGGAGGCCCCTGCGACGGAGGCTCCCGCTACGGCGGCTCCTACCACGGAGGCTCCGGTGACGCCCGCCCCGACCACCTCCACGCCCGAGACTCCTGCTCAGGCCGACTGCCAGTCCAACTTCTAAGNACGGAGGCCCCTGCGACGGAGGCTCCCGCTACGGCGGCTCCTACCACGGAGGCTCCGGTGACGCCCGCCCCGACCACCTCCACGCCCGAGACTCCTGCTCAGGCCGACTGCCAGTCCAACTTCTAAGCACATAGTGCCTCGTCGCCAACACCCGCCCACCCGCTGCGGGACCACATAGAGCTACACGTAACTGCGTAGATTGAGTGCATCTCAAGGTGCAGATTAGACCCCTATACAATAAATTGAACAGCTTGAACGTACGAAAAGCAATTGCAATTATCCCCTGCTTGGTAGATAGCTGCTACCCCCACCTTGGAAACCAAGTTGATATGAATACGTGTACAACGGGTCGCTGTAGCTGTCGTCGGGGCTAACGCAACTACTCGAACAGCTTTTCGTGCCATGGCGTCACGTGATGCCTGCATTTATCGGGCAAGCCGAATCCATAAGGATACATCGGCGGGATATCCTGGTGCGCTAGTGAAGAGCCCCAGCCAATGGTGGCGACGACGGCAAAACAGTTCACACAGCTCACATAATATGTGAGCTATATCATATCCGCTTGTCCTGGCAGTCTATTCGGCGGCGTTCTCTTTGAAATCGGACGGACCCACATCGACATCTCAGCCATTTAAACACCGCAAACAGATACGGACACGCTGCTTCACTCGGCTTGGCCAGCTTCGCATACATACGCTCGTTCCTTAATCGAGCAGCGCAAACTAAGAAGTCGCCTCGCATACGTCGTCACGCCATGTGGCACCAAAAACCCTGCGAGAGCTCGACGAGGCCCTAGGTTGTGGCTTCTGTCCGAGCTCTGGCAGCGTTCGAACCGCAGTGCTATCTGTGATCGCTTTCACAACTGCTATATCGGAAACCACCCGACGGACGTGAGCTCTCCAGCGGCATCCGATCGAAGTCTATGCAGTTGTTGCTGTCTGAAACATGGAGACAGACACCCGTAGCTAATAATGTTCTTGGGCCGGCAGCGACACCGGGCGACCGCTTCAACATGCCCTGACGAATCTGACAAGCGCTCGATGTGCGGTCTCACTCTGCAATTTGCCATCTCCCATCGACAGCAACAACCACCTCCCAACACCTACGACTAAATCACAACCATGACCGTCACGCAGTCTGCCGTCGCTCTCCTGCTCGTCCTCGCCGCCACCTCCAACGGCGCATCGGAAGCTGCCAACCTGCGTCAGGTGCAGCGCAACCTCGGCGACGCAACGTACACGCAGTCGGACGACTACTTCTCCGCCATGCTGGACGCCGTCAACAAGGAGCGCGGGGCGAACGGCCTCTCGGCGCTCTGCATGAACAAGAAGCTGCAGGCCGCGGCGCAGCGCCACTCCGACGACCAGGCCAAGCACAACTTTATGGCCCACGACGGATCGGACGGGTCCACCATGTCCCAACGCGTGACGGACGCCAGCTACAAGTGGAACGCCGTGGCCGAGAACGTGGCGGCGGGCCAGGTGGACGTGGACGCCGTGATGAAGTCGTGGATGAACTCTCCTGGCCACCGCGCGAACATCCTGGGCGCCGACTACACCATGTTCGGCACGGCGTACGCGTACAACGCCGACAGCACGTACACGCACTACTGGACGCAGGACTTCGGCGCCGGCAGCACGGAGGAGTGCGACAGCTCGGACTCGACGCAGCAGAACGCCGCCGTCCAGAACTAGGACGGATTGAACGTCCACAGCCCACACCACGCTTGCATCAGCACTTTAGACGGTAGTGCTGTGCGTGGCGAGGGTGCAGCAGCAACCCTAGACTTTCATGTAATGCCTGCGTAGAACTGAGTGTCATCTCGAAGATGCAGACCAACTAATACACTACAATGAGTGACTTTTTGAAGCACCAACTCTTACATCTCCACTAGCTACACTGGTCACTTAGTTTTTGGCGAGCTGGCGTCCGATCAACCTCGCCCAATTTCGGTTGAGAGCTGCACAACCCCCACCCGCCGTGGAAGCCTCGGTCTGGTTACATGAATCGGCTGTCGTCGCTCAGTACTCTTTTAATAATAAGGTGAGATATATTGTGCTACTTCGTCTACATGTATCGCCGCTCAGTACTCGCCTCCTTGAGCCTCTTGAGCTTGGCCACCTGGAATGTTGAAGGTTTGTTGGGGCTCTAACCGCCGTGCGTCGTGGCGTTCTCGTCGTACAACATGAACTTGCCGAACTAGTTGCGTTGTAGTATACGCTGCAGTCTCTCTCTAGACCCCGATTCGTGCTTCTCCATGATGGGTCGTTGCATGGTAACGGTTACCATACACCTTTTGAGTGTGCAGCATTATTGTTGTGATCACCGCGGTGGGAGCGCTTCTAGCCTGACAGCACGTCGGCATGCACAAATGCCCTTCATCATGAGTTATTCAACATATCCGAAGGTACACAATCTATTACCTTTTGCAAGGGCTGCCTTAATTTGCCGTCCTGTGAATACAACGTGTAAGTACGGGGGGTTAAAGAAAATTCCCCTTGAAGACGTCTACGAAGAGGTGACCCGTGCTGAGGTGTCCACCCCGTCAGCTTCAGCCTCGCGGAGCACCTGCCGAGCGACTCCCTCCCAGCTCTTTGCGTGAGAAAACTTGTAGTGCAGGAGATAGCTGAAGCCTCGCAGCAGCAAGGAACAGCGGAAAGCCATCACGTACTCGTCAGGAATGTACTCGATTCGGTCGATCCTGTAAGCGAGAAGCCGTATAAGACAAACGCATTGTTAGCAGCAAGGAAATCGCAACAAAGCAGAAATACAAAAGTGCAGACCACCCACGTGTGCAAGTGCTCGATGAAAAGCTGCGCGTTCATGCCCTCCGTGACAGTTCGGTCGTCGTTGTCGATCATCAGGCGAGCTTGTTTCTCCAGGAAATAGGGGTCCATATTCGTCGTCCTGATGCGCATGTCCTTCGTCAACACCTCAATGATATCGTCACGCGAGCCACCTGCAAGCGCTACGATCAGTTTGGCCAGGTGAACCCTGTGCTCTCTTGAGATATGCTTCACCTGGCCGTAGTCGATGAGGCCTAGGCGTCCGTCCTCGAGCAGCAGGATGTTACCCGGATGCGGGTCTCCGTTAAACGATCCGTCCACGAATATCTCGTAGCCGTGGACGTCCATGATGAGCTTCAAGATCTCCGGCAAATTGAGCAACTGGTGCTGCTCGTCTTCTCGCGGCGCCCACTTCTTCGGGGCAACAAACCCGACCGTGTAGTCGTAGGACGCTCTTCCAATGCGCCGTGCCAGCCGCTTAGCTCCAAGTGTCAACCCGTACAGCCGCAGCTGCAACGACGACGGACCGGTCTCAATATCCAATCCTCGCGCCGCTCGCTCCTTGTCCTTCCGTTCCTGATCCTTCTTCAAAAACTCCACCGTGACGCCCTTACCCGCTGCGATCGCCTCGAAGTGGTCCTGAATGCCGTCCAACAACTTGCGCCCCTTCAAAAACTCCATCACCAGCACCTCCTTCGTACACAGCGCCATCCTCGGCTCCGGGATCGCCACTTTCGCGGCGTACCGGCTTCCCGCGATATTCTTCCTCACCGTGTCCAAGTTCTTGGCCTCTTCGACGTAGTTGAACTCGGTCATGAACTGCTTCTCGACCTCGACCAGGTACGGCAGATGTGCCGGCTGGAAGTACCGACAGAAATCCTGGATCGTCTTGATATCCCAGCGGAAGAACGTCTCCGCGTCCGGATGCTGCACCTTCACCGCCACTTCCTGTCCGTCGAGCAGTACGGCTCGGTGTGCCTGGCCAATGGACGCCGCTCCGAGCGGCTTGGCGTCGATGGACTGGAACACCTGGTCCATGGGCTTGCCGTAGCTCTGCTCGATGATGGCGCAGATCTCCGCCACGGGCTTGGACGGCGCGTCGTCCTGGAGCTTGGCGGCCCGGTCCAGGTACTGCTTGGGCAGCACGTCGGGCCTCGTGGAGCCCGTCTGGGCCAGCTTGACGTAGAACCCTTTGAGCTCCAGCACGATGTCGAAGACCTCGGGCGCGTACTTGTCGTGCAGTTTCTCGTACTCGGCGTCCTGCTCCGCGGCCGACAGCTGGAGGTGCTTCATGGAGAGCTGCGCCGCGCGGTAGTGCAGGTAGATGGGGAAGGCCTTGCGCCAGAAGTACAGCGACCGGTTGAAGCCCTCGTCCGAGTGCGCCGCGTACGTCACGCCGCCCGCGCCCACGGCCGTCGAGCCCAGCAGCAGCCGCGCGCCATTGCGGAGCACCAACTGCCACATCGTGTCCTAATGTGGGGTCGCAATCGTCGGCGTTTAAAAGCACTGAATCAGGAACAGAAGTGCTGATAAAGTACTTCTATACTAACCTACAGTACCTATGT
Organism: Phytophthora pseudosyringae; assembly: GCA_019155715.1. Taxonomy (NCBI): domain Eukaryota; phylum Oomycota; class Peronosporomycetes; order Peronosporales; family Peronosporaceae; genus Phytophthora; species Phytophthora pseudosyringae. The sequence continues at coordinate 6,395 of JAGDFM010000778.1, forward strand.
AGTATAACCTAGATCCAATAGTCGATCCAATCGGTTAGTTCATCAACCTACTTATTTCAAGTAAACTATCAGTGAAGATTAGTGAATCGTGCAGGACAGGACTTCGTGGATGAGCACGGCGGTGGGCGCGAGCGTGCTGACGCGCGTGGCGCTGGAGGTGAAGCAGAGCACGACGCGGCAGTTCACGGACACGCACGGGCAGATGCTGGCGTCGCTGCCGCCCGAGGACCTGCGGCTGCTGCAGGCGGCCAGCGACCTGGTGGCGAGAGACCTGGTGGCGAGGGTGACGGCGACGCCCTCCGCGCGCGTGTTCTACCGCGTCGAGTCGCTCAACAAGTACAGGCGGAGGGGCGACCAGCAGCAGGGCGACGTGTCCATGGACAGCGTGACGCAGCCGTTCGACGACGCCATGGTGAGCGGCAGTGGCGCCAACTACTACAACTGCTTCGGCCACTACTGCACGTGCGCCGCCTTCCACGAGACGGCGGTGGCGGCGCACACGACGTCCATGGTACGGTGCAGCAACTGGCGGTTTTGAGTGGGGGGGGGGAGAGTAAACCGAGCTGACTGGTAGTTGTGCAGTGCAAGCACATGGTGGCGCGGCTGCTGGCGGACGCGACCGGCCAGTTCCAGATCATGCAGGTCGAGGACGCCCACTTCGCGCAGATGCTGTGTCCTCCTCCGACGGCAGACAACGACGGTGGGATGTTCTCGCCCGGTCGGTGATCCACGCAGGTTGAATAGCACTAAGCTGCACCATTCACTTCAACTTCGATAGGATGGCTACATTACGAGTGACATGTCACTTTTTCCTTAGTGTCACAGACTGAGGCCATTTCGAATTTGGCGCCATGAGCCGCACGTCGCCGGCAGAGGACGAGTCGGTTGCCGCGTCCTCGCAGAGCTGGAACTGGCTGGCGCTGTCTCGGCAGAGCGGCGAGGCGAGCAGCAGCACTTCGAGCCGCCCCAGCTCCGCCCAGAGCCAGCGCAATGGCGTGCAGTTCAAGGCCAAGGCTAAGCGGCCGCTGCTCAACAGGGCACCGACCAGGACACAGTCAGAGCACCCCAAACCCAAGACAATATCTACTGCCACCGAACGCTCACAACCTGCCAAACTTAATACCGAAGCGGTGGAATCGTTTTCAAGGCTGCACATCGCCGACCGGACCATCTCGGCGGAGGCGCTGCGTCAGGAGATGGAAGGGCGCAAGTTCATCAAGCTGCAGCAGATGGACCGCGTTCCCAAGGACACGTTCACCAATGGAGAAGTAGGGATTCCTTAGTGCTTTGATTTCTATTGAAAACCAGCGTCTCACCAAGATTTTTGTTGCCGCGGGCAGGTCGACTGGGTGACGATTGGCGTGTTGACGCGGAAGACACTGTCGAAGCCTGCGGCCAATGGCTCGACCTTCATGGTGTGGGGATTGTCAGACCTGGAGGGGACGGAGCTGGGCGTCTTTCTCTTCGGTGACGCCTATGCTAGTCACTGGAAGGAGATGGCGGGCTCGATTGTTGCGGTCCTGAACGCTACACTGCTGCCATCGACGGAGAAGAACAACTTTGCTTTCAAGGCGACGCAACCGGCGGAGATTGTGAAACTGGGCAAGGCCGTGGATTTTGGTATTTGCAAAGGAACGACGTCGGGAGAAGCTCGCTGCCGTCTTGCAATCAATACGGCAAAGGTGAGATCAGTCCACTGTGTGCAGGTTGAGGGACAGCTGGTATTCCTATCGAGCGCTGACCCTTGCATTGTTTCGAAATTGTTAGTCACAGTACTGCTTGCACCACATCGCTGCAAACTTCATGCAGGCAGGACGAGGCCGTCAACAGCTCAACAACTCAACGGGTAGCTTGCGCAAGGCGCTGTTCGCCGGTCTAACGAAGCCGAAAAACCTGTCGGCGGGTGTGTACACGTCAGCTCCGCCAAAGTCCAGTAGTTCTGGATGGAACCCGATAATTACCAAGAAGCGCAAGCGCAACGATGCTTCTAGCGGAGTTTTGGGTGTGCCCACTGTGTTGTCGGCATCTGGCGCCGTTGTTCAGCGCGGAAAAGCACGTCCGGCTCATTATGCAGGCGTAAGCAGCACTCCGGGTGAAAGACGGCGAGGCACCATGAGCCTCATGGATCAACTCCGAGAACCTGCTGCATCGATGAACTCAGCACCTGCCCGATCTGGCGCACGATCAGCGGCTGCAAACCACTCCTCCAGCCGAGCGCAGAAGATTGTGTAAGCTTCATTTCTGCTTTAGCTTGCTGCACTGTGTATTATAGTTATTTGACGTATTGCACTCCCAGGTCTGCAATTCTTGCTGGAGATGGAAAACCACTGAAGCGATTCAAGACAAAGAAGGTGAACATGATCCACTTCATGAGCAAGGGGTCTCAGGGGAAGAAGTAATTATGCAAAACGGGGCATGCGCATTCTGAATGATGCTGTTGTCATATACTACACCATTCGAAGCACATGCATATGCTTCTTTGTTTCTGTTTGGTTTCCGCAGGTCTATGCGTTAGGTGTCCGTAGGCAAACAAATACTTGGTTTCGGGAAAGCACGATGAGGTACATTGCTTAGGTGGTGATATCACTGATCCATTGACTCACAGTTATGGTCCAACACTTGTTTCTACGTTCCCTGAACCTTGCGCTTCGCCAGTATCCTGCTCTCGCCGCGCTGGAACCTGCTGCATGCTTGATTTCTGCATTTCTCGATCTCTCGCTGGACATCCCGTTTTCCCAAGCCTGTACCATGGAGTCGCTTGCACTGCTGGAGCGCATATGGACCTGCAGTCAGCTTCCTTCTCTTGAGAGGCGGCGCTGGAGCCCTACCGATGCACTTCAGCCGAATCGGCACTACAAGCGGTGGCAATTTTCAAAATCGCTGGTCGTAGCTATACAGAATCGAGATCTCGCCATGACCGAGTGGACCTTTCGTCACTTTTCAGGCTGTGTTAGTGGCATAGAAGTTGTGGAGGAAGCAACCGGCAGGACGAGTATGAGTTTGATGATTTCGTTGGTGACAGCGACGAGAGAAATGCTAACGTACAGCGATCATTTCCCGTCCTTCGGTGGTTGGCCGATCATCCGCCGAGAAAAGGCTTCACTTCGCAAGCTGTGGATTTAGCAATGGTGAATAGCCATTTCGACGTGATTCTCTTCTTGTATATGAATTGCATGGAGTGGTGCGATGATGGTTTTTCCTGGAGTGTCGACAGCATGACCAACGATCATATTATGCCCTGGCTTCGTGAAGAAGTGGGGTGTGATTCCGACTATGAGCTCCTTAAAATTAAAACAAGCTCCCGTATCAAGGCATTCACTTCTTTTTTTAACCGGACATGAAGGAGATCGACCGAAGCGGGGAGCTTCTTGCGTTGTGCTATCGCGAGCAATGGCCCAAAGCTACCCAGCTGCTGGACGATGAAACCTTGACGGTGCGTATATCTCTCAATTGTGCTAGCGCTTTCTTCCGTCTCAAAGAGAAAAATAACGCCTGTTAGGCCAGTACGGTTGCCTCGGCAATTCATCAAGCGGTTGTGGACTCTCGAGAGGTACCAGCCGTCGAATAGTTTTGTGTGTGGTTATACTTCATGTATTAATGGGGTCGTGATCGTGAGTAGGAGGTATTGTTGTTTCTGCTGGCAACAGCTCGCCGCGAGCTCCTGACACTCAACACCTCGGTGCAGAAGGTGAGCTGGCACTTGGCAGTTCATCGTATAGTGATGCGTCTATTGAAATTGTTGCATGGGGTAGGATGGCAAGACGCTGCTTCAGTTGGCTCTTGAGAGCAACAACCTCGTAAGTTCACTCCCGTTATTTAGTGATCTAACGTCTGCTTTCGTTGAGTTCTACGAGGTCGAGCTAACGCGGTCTTGGTGCAAACAATACAGCGATTTGTCCATGCGTTGCTGACTGCTGGAGCTGATGTGACTGTGGCTGACAAGAAGGGCGTGAGACCCATGGACCTTATGGCTTGGACGGCAATGGTGCATCCGACCGCAATGGTGCCGTTGCAAGACAGCGTATTGCATCTTCAACAGCGCAACGAGCTGCAACGCGAGCGTATTAGTGCTCTTAACGAAACCACTACTTCGTTGCAGAGCGACGAGCAGAACCTCCTTGCCTGTGCGCACGAAATCGAAGAGGATGTAGCTGCAGCGCGTTCCTTCCGAACTGAAGTGGATGAACAGATTCGCCGCGCTCAAGCCACAGACCGTGAGCTGGCAATATCCGTCCAAGCGGAGGAGGTGAAGCTTGAGTGGATCCGTGGGGAAGTGGGCCGTTTGCATACGCAAAACGGGACTGCAGATCTAGAAGTGGCTCGGATCAATGAAGAAACGGAGCGACTTGCTGCTGCTAGTGCCGCGCTACGTATGAAGCACAAGCTCCAGGAACAAGGTAGGGGCAATGTGGCAGCGCAACGTGCCATTAAGTGTGAGGTGATCGGTATATTACGACAATTTCCGGGTAACGAGGCGTTGCAAACTCGAGCGCTGCGGGCCTTGTTAGTAATGTGCAAGAAACCGACCATTCGACGGCAGTTGTTGATCTATGGCCTTCAGAACGCGTTAATCGAAGTACTGCAGCAGCTTCCTCGCCAGGCAAGCGTGCATTTAGGAGTTTGTCAGCTAATTCTGCTGCTTTCATCGACTGTAAACGACTTCGAAGGCATGCAAAGGTGGCGAACAAAGGAGTTGGTCGACTCACTGCTAGCCGCTTGTACGACGGTCAAAGCGGACTCACCCACGATCTCGGATGAAGTTTATCGTGTTACGTTGAATGTCTTCACGTGCCTCAAGACGACTCCGCAGCTTCATGATGTGGCTATAAAGGGTAAATGTGCTTGCTGGTGCCACTGGCCCCTAGAGTTGACTAACTAACTGTGCTGCTGCTCACGTTATTCAGAGCTACACGAGTTGCTGGATACCACAACCCATCGGCTGCGTGAAGCTCAATTAAACATGTCTGATGGCAACCGATTAAACTAACGAGCTCAACGACGTGAAAATGCATTGAAGTAGGGTATGGACTAAGAAAGAAGGCTACTTTTTTCATTTTCCATTCATTTTCACTCTGCAAGCAGTCGCTGTTTTCTTGCGACTGCAAATACAAGACTGACAACCTAGTGTGTATTGTGAACAGCATGCATGAAGATGAAATCCGAAAGTCACTGTCATTTGTCCAAGGGCGAAATTGCATCAGCGAACTACCTCTTGCAATTGACCATTTCCTGTGGTGTTCGTGGATCCAGGTTAACAATTAGCGTGTGTAAAATGAAAAGTGGCATTTCAATAGCTACGCAAGGACGTCAACTTCAGTTCATTCGTGTTGTTCATTCTTGTTGTGCTTA
>JAGDFM010000078.1:0-17050 GCA_019155715.1 Phytophthora pseudosyringae
TAAGCACCCAGATGTTTGATCAAATCGACGCTGCCACTCTCGAAGCTGCCGCCTTCCTCGACTGCCAGTTCTCAATATCGCACGGCCTGCGCACATCGTCTCGAGTCAACGAACCGTCGACCTCTTTGAGCTACAGTATGAGCTTTTGCGCTAGCGGTCCGCCGGACTCTTCGGTGCTGAGTGACACCGTGATAGGACACGTCATGCAGCGTACACCGTGGAAGACCCGAGGTAACGCAACTGATTTGGTACGCGGTGGCGCCACACGGAAGGAAACGACCGCCGACTTGGCCTATCAACAACGACCCAGATGCCACACGTACCGCCATGCACCGTACCAGAAAGCGGTTCCAGCGTATCCCATTGCTGCGTCAGAGAGACCCACGAAGATCCCTGTCGAGACGCCCAAAGGCACAGCGATCTTGTCCTCCATCGCCGACCTAATTGGGCAGACGGATTCCTCGTCGGGACGAAAGCGAGCTTCGTGTCTTTCATCCGACCTCAAGACTGCGAACGAGATCATCGCAAGCATCCAAGGGGCCAACCACAACATCACGGCGGAACTGCAGCAGGCCATCGTGGCCGAAGCCTTGAAGAAAAAGATTCGCCACCGAGAGCGCTGTCGGATCAACCAGGCGCGCTACCGACAGAGGCAGATGAAGGTCGAGACGAAAATCGAGGATGTTATTGCCAAACTGCAGCATGAGATCGACGAACTACAAACCAAGTGCAAGAACTCGTCTCGAACTCCGGCGACGCCGTCAACGTGGGCTTTAGCGTTCGAGTACTTTCGCCAGTTCAACGTCTATGTCTCCTCTCCAGCAACGCAGCACGCAACAGCGTCCCAGTTCCTCCAGGACATGATGGCACCAAACGTCATGGACGGCGCCCACTTTGGCATCGAGACTCAACTCGAGAACTGGCGGCAGTTCGCTCTCTGCTTTGACGACGTTCACGTGGAGCTCAAGGGTCTGACAACGCCGACTCCCGACACGATCGTTGCTGGCATCGTCACCAGCGTGACCGTCTCGAGCAACAGCCTGTGCCACGTGTTCCCTCACCTGAACAGCGACGGAGTCGGCGGCGCGCGAGGTGGCGTGTGGTCACCTCTTGGTACCAAATTACTGGGCCAGAAGCTCGCCATGCGGGGATCGATGGCTTTTGGCTGGGACAAGACGACTGGGAAGGTGGTGAGACTGCAGTCCCAGTCAGATATGCTGTCGCCAATGCTGAAGCTATTGGGTAGTCTAGAGGACGTAACTGATGCGTTCGCGAAGGCNCGATGGCTTTTGGCTGGGACAAGACGACTGGGAAGGTGGTGAGACTGCAGTCCCAGTCAGATATGCTGTCGCCAATGCTGAAGCTATTGGGTAGTCTAGAGGACGTAACTGATGCGTTCGCGAAGGCTCGAGTCACTCCGGAGTGTAGATTTGTTCGACGGGTGTAAATATAAAGCGGGCGTATGCTTTGCTTGTTAACCCATTCTGAACCTGGCTCCAAGTACTTTGTCTGCCGAACTACATGTAGTGGCTTGGCAGAAGGATCCACCACGCTTGAAAGGCTGTCAGGCTAATTTGTGCCTTGGAAGCCAGTTCAGAAAGTAAAGTGCGTCGTGCGCCCATGTGATAAGTCATGTCTGGAAGATTTGTTCCTGGATGACACCCGGGACTAAAGAGTACTTCGAAGTATACTGTAACCAGGCTTACTCACACATTGCGTATCACCATAGGAAGTGATCGCGTGAGGCAGCAGTTATTTCGTGAATGAAGACGGGAAGACGAGCTTTCTTGCATCTCGGCTTGTGCCATTCATTTTGAAACGCGAAGGGTGCTGCAGACACAAATTCTGCCATTCTGCACTGTGCAACTAGAGCTTGTAAATGGCCGGCTTGTGGCATTACCAGGTTGCTGCAGTCCGTACATCCCAGGCACGATAAACGAACCTACTCGATCACTGCACACTGGTTGGCATCTAATGGTCGTAAACTATTAACAAAAACTAATCATGTTACAGATATTATACTGAATACTTCGTCTCAAATAAATTGCAAATAGCTGCTATCGAGTGGGCAAGCAGGATGCTGTCTTTCGTCTTCGCATTCTGGCACTTGCAGAGCTCCAACTCTTCCTCACCATGACAGCGAACAAGGACATCTCCACCTACTTTTACAAGAATTTTATTTTTGTTAGGATACTACGATTAGTGACTCAGAGCAGTTCTAATACAGAATCGTATTGCAGTAATTGCGCCAATTTTTATTATTGTTTGTTGCTGAACTGCAGTCATTATTATTGGGGTCCTTGGCAAGCAATCCAGTATAGTACTGAATTGGAGAAGGCCTGTCGTGGAGCCACTGCATAATGTCAAAGTTTTGGAGCTTTTCATCGCCTTAGTTGTGCATCCTTCCGCGCCATTCCGATTTGACGTCTTTGAACTTGCCGTTGCGTGTCGCGTTGTCCATAGCAGCTGTGGTGCAGCCCTCCGACCTGTTGTCGTGTAACCACGTCAGCATCTCCAAATGCCCATTAGCTGCAGCATGATCCATAGCATTTGTAGTAAGTATGTTCATGAACCCACTTGGACACGTCAATGTGGCCTCCTCTGGCAGCGTTATCCTACGCTGCAGTGGTGCACCCTTCGGAGCGACGTTCATCAAGCACTTGACGATGCCCAATCGACCTCCCCCGGCTGCGTAGCTTTCTCCGTGCAACCTTCCGATCGATTTTTGTTAAGCCACTTCAGTACATTGAGGTGCCCACCAGCTGCGGCACAATCCATCGAACGAGCCTTCCGTCCGGTTAAAACCACTGAACCACATCCATTACCCGCAGCGGCTTGATTCATCGCCTTTGTCTAGCATCCTAAGACAATGACATGCGCAGTTTTCGCTTTATATTGCGTTCCGGCTGCTGCGCTTTGCCTTCACTGACAATATTTGGTGCAAGTACTGGATCAAGAGCAGGTTTCGTCGCTGTGCCACGTAGGCAATGCTAAGTTTCTTATTCTCCCACAAAGCGATGTGCGGGCTAAATGACTCATACAGCCACTTCACAAACTCGAATCCTCCTCACTCAATGTCAGAGACCATCGTCTGCGAAGAAATCCACAGCGGCAGGAGTTCACTACGCCCCAGCGATTGTGTCACAGGATAAAAGGGAGACGAAAGAATATCGTTCCAGTAGCGATCGTACAAGTATTTCGCAATTTCGAGGCGGCAGGAAACAGCAGCTAAAGTCAAAGCCCGACCGGCTTCACAAAGCTTGTGCTCAATGAGAAACTCTACCTACTACTACCGTATCCAGTCGATCTGTGTTAACTGCTGCATGCACATCCAGATAAGTATCTTTCCTCACGTACCCATTTCAACCAACCAGTCCGTGGCCCCGAGACGTCCACCAATAACCGCCTCCTGCGTGAACTCTTCGGGATCTCCTCTCAACAACTCATCCACACGCCCAAAAGGCCCTTAACGAGAGGCCACAGCTTCTTGCAAATATTCATCCCTCACCAAAAAATAACCTTCACTCAAGTCGGCTTCTTCTTCCTCTTCGTATTTTCTCATTTCGTTCTCCTCCATTTCCGTGTCTAGATCGAATCCCTGCGTACAGTACTTCGCTTGGAGCCACTCCAGCAACCCGATGTCCCCGTTGTACACTGCGGCCATGAGCACGCTCTCCATCGCGCGGGGAACGCGAGTGTTCCGATACAGCCACCAAACGACTTCGCGCTGCTTACTATGAGCATCTTGCACCATGTCACGACGTCCCTAACGGACGATGTGGCCACCCTCAGAGGGGACCTCGTCCCTCATGGCCACGCCCCCCGTCTCTCCTCGCTGGAATCTCGACCTTCTTGAAGAACTAGAGAATATCCAGCCTCCCCAAAGCTGCAACGTCTTGCACGGCGTCATCCGATATGACGCAGGGAGCCGGAGAAATAGGTCGCTAGCCATTCCACCATCTTCAGGGCGTCTTTGGGGTCCTTGCGGTTCACAGCTTCGACCATGGCGCGACGGAACTGCAACCGATTGTAGTGCTGATCCGAGCGCAGATACTTGCGTCGGGTCCACTTACCGCCATTGCCAGACCCAGTATCAGCTGGAGAAGGTGCTATCTCAGACACGAAAGCTCTCCAGATCCGCTCGAGCAGAGGGAGCGACTGGAGCTTGCAGGCCTGGCAGAACTCCATCAGAACTCCATCTCGACGGCAGAGTCCAAGAAGGCCGTGGTGGTGTCCAGTGTGCACGCAAGGCGGATGGCCTTCGAGCGGAAGACCAGCGTGACGGACTGGAAACGGGGTGGGGTCCACCGTGGCCACTTGCGCTGGAGCCGGCGAATTGGAGAATGACGTTGCACTTGGCAGGACACATCCGTCAGATATTGTCACACGTTGGTGTTGTTGACCACATTAAATTGCCACACTTGTTTTGTGTTCGAGAACAGCTCTAGTCCTGACATCAACGTTTCTCGCGTATGCTTGGGGCCTGACCATCGATGGGAATCGTCGAGAAAACATATCTAAGAACAGATCGTTCTAACCTGTTTCCGATAAGCAAAATGCTCAATCTCAGTCAAATCGCTGGTCTTACATGTAGTCTACGTTGGCTGGTTGCTTCCAAAGCGATTGTGGGCTCACATTCGCATTTCACAAAAAATAGTTCAGGAAAAAAAAATGGAGCACGCCTTTGCCTTAAATCAAAATATTTGGATGCCGAGCGAAGTTATGAAACCAATGAAGTCCGAGGTGAAGGTTACACTGTAAAAGCGATGAGCCAAGCGACCACTTCGGTGTTGTAAAATGGCTTCATGTTCATCGCTGACGGGCAGCATTCAGTGACCACCCTGAAGTTGCGCTGCTCTTACACCACCACGACTCGGGCTGTGCATCTTACACAGCCCGAGTCGCAGTTCGAGTCTACGAAAACGGAACGTCTGATCTTAATGAGTGGATCCTCGAACGCTATCCTGAATTCAAAGCCGAAGTGGACGAAGAATGGGGACAAACACGAGCTTTGAACGGCGGAATCGTGCAGTGAGAAGGCGCGACGTATTGTTTTACATGAGGATCGGAACTGATCGTTTCATAATCAGTTTTGTAGATCCTACCAGCACAGCATCATGAAAAGTTACAATTTTTATGACAAGAAAGACTGAAGTTGTTTTCATTGAAATGCTCGACGCTGAATCCGACAGAGATTAAGCAAGGAGGTTCTACCATTTACTTCTTTTAGCCAGCTTGTTTGGAATAGTCCTCCGTTTCGAGTTCATATCCAAACTTTAGGTCATCATTGCCGAATCCTGAACTACTCGTTTGTAAAAATTACATTTATTATTAAAAAAATAAACATTAAAAATATAATATAAAATTTTAAAAAATCATATTTGTTTTCAATACTTTATTATATTAATGTTATTATTATTATTATTTTCCAGCTTTTACGATTCAGTTGCATGACTGCCGCACCCAACGTTGTTACGGAAAAACACTAGCTGTGTGCGTGTTTTAATCAGCTAGCTCGAGCACGAAATACTAGTTCTCGATTCTCGCGAAGATACGTCGCAACCTTCAAATGTCCATTAACCCCCCCGCACTCACGAAATTTTTGTCCCCCTGCCTGCTCTTAACATGTTGTTAAATACAACGTGTTAATGATAGGCTAATCTTGATGTTTGTATTGCCTGTGATAAGTACGAAGCCTTTCTATACTTTTCGGGAGTTTGACCTGACGACAGCCGGCGTTGTTAAAGCCACCGTGGCATTTCAGTCATTTCACAACACGGTGTATATCGTACTTGTTGAAATGAACCTTTTATCTTGAGGGGAGAGAAAGAAGACCAGTCCGCCATACTTTGAAAAGAAAGATCGTTGATTGCTCAAAAATGCACTTGCTACCTCCTCGTCACTTACTGCCTGCTTCATCCTAGTCTGATTGCTCTGCGTCGTTTTCTCCCGCTTCCTGTTCCTCGGTTTTTTCTTCATCTCCACCTTCATCCGCTACGCGCCGGCGCTTCTTGCCCAGACCCCGCATCTGAATGTCGCGGCCGATGCGCGGGCGCAGCCGCTCGTCTCCATTTTTCCACTTGACGTGCCAGATTTGGTGGCACGTCATGGTGTTGCCGGGGTAGTGTCCCGGCCGAACTCGGTCGCACAGGTAGACGCTAGATGCACATGCACAAACATTTCATCCTCAGTGCTAGTCCAAAATAAAACAAGTTGACACTGTCCACACTTACCGTTTTGTTCCGTCGCTGCAGGTTTCACAGTAGAACCGAGTTGCGCTGCGCTGGCCCGCCTTCGTCTTTCGGATCGAGCACACCTTGCACTGGTGCTGCGGCGCTTGCGAAAACCCTCTCGAATCTGAGTCCACTCTGGAAACTCCGTGAGCTTGTGCTCTATCGAGATCGCGTCCGCTCTCTCCTGCATTTGTGGCCCCGGTAAAAATACCTACAAACATCAATAAGTCAGTAAGTTGTATATACACCATGCCGTCTGGAGAGCATGTTGTATATACCTCCTCAACAAAGTCACCAGCGGTGACTTGCAGTAGCTGTGTCTGGAGAATTTGAAGGAACATCGCGTGATCTGCAGGAGTCTCTCCACGTTGTTTCTGTGCTTCACGATAGACGATATACGCGTCGACAATCGCGATGTCGACGAGGCCCAGGAAGGTCGTCTTGTAGTATTTCCTGTACCTCATTGCGAGCTGTAGCGAGTAGCGCTGCAAGCGCAGCTGATCGTGGATATCAACCCGCCCCCCCATGCAGCGATGGTAGTCGCGCATAGCGGATGGGCAGGGGATTATAGTCCGCTGGCCGCCCGGAATGTGTCTTCCTGCATAACAAAAAACATGGGCACAGGTTAGACAGTGAAGTAGCCCAAATAGTAGCAAGCAACTTACCGCAAGTCTCTAAAACACTGTTGTTGCCTGTCGAGAGCAGGTATACCGGCCGGCGGTCCCACCACTGCAACACTTGAAGCTGCGGGCAGCACTTCACAGTGGCAATGCTGGACGAGCCACGTGCGACGTTGGCTGGTCGTGACGCTTCTGGTGCAATGAGCGCCGGCGGGAATCCCCTCTTGTTCGTCTGAATAGGACCGACCGTATACACATTCCAAGCCAGCAGCTGCAGAGCAAGCTGCACGGACGTGTAAAAGCGGTCGGTCACTATAGCATGGAATACGCCGTCTTTTGGGGGTGGCAGCACCTCGTGAAGGTTGCGAATAACAGCTGCAGGTCCGGAGTTTGGGTCCGCTGAGAACTTGGTGGGCGACTCGCCTCCGAGTTCATCCGTGTGCTGATCCGTTCCGCAATACACCTCAAGCCTGCGCATGTAGTATATACAGCATACATCAAACCTCTTATGAGTGAATATAGAACATGTCATACTTAGGAAAAAAAAGTGCCTCGCGCGCTCCACAATGGAGGCGCGAGGCAAAAAAAAAACACACACATACAACACGCAAGACACAACATGCATACCACGCAACGTACCGCAGGCAGTACGCCGTATCTGCACAGCACGTCATGAACAGCTTGGTGCCCATTTGTGGGGCTTGTCTTTCATGAACTGCCTCGTCACGTTATGCCGGCTCCTCGATGGAATCATGGCCTCATCAAACGCCAAAATTGGAGGCACGTTGGAGCCACGTGCGAATGTCTCCTGCAAGGTGTCAACCACCGACCGCACCTTCCAAGCCTGATCCGTCCCCGCACGCGAGTCAGTGTTGTCTGTGAAATGCAGATTCTGCATCAATCGTCCAAATAACGCCTTCGACATGAAGCGTCCGAATGTTCCCTTTGGCACTGCTCCCACGGTTGTTGTCGCCCAATGGTCGACAAAACGGCGCGTCTGGGGGGACAACATTCGTGCCACAAGCAGTCCAATACAGTGCAGCAACTCCTCCGGCTGAATCTTTTTGTGACTCCTCGTTTCTTTCAGCAGTACATCGTCTCTTGTACTGGTGTCATCGCGTGCCACCTGCTTCTGGTACATACGGGTCACCCGCTCGTTCAAGTGCTGGTTGTAGTAGCGGTTGCTTTCAGAAGCAATCCGTCGCCAATGTCTAGGGGGCATAAAGAAGAGAAAGAGTTGCAAGGGTGACTCCGCAATACCGAGCACTTCCTCGGTTGGTCCATACTCCCCTGTAGACAGCCCCGAGCAAGCTTCATCACGCCTCGGCTGTGTTTCTGGATCTGGGTGAATAATACAACATGCACATAATGAGAACATGTAGTATATACTTCCTCGTCGGAAAACACAAACCGTACCGAAATTCCAGCCGTCCACTCGCATCTTCTTCAGCGCGTCCTCGTCCTGCTCACGTACCATCATCTCGTCGGGCGTCAGTGTGTCCCAGTTGCGCGTGGTTGTCTCCCAGCTGCGCTTCAGTTTGGCGAGCGACGCGTCGAGGCGTTCTCGTTGGAGCTGCCTTTGAGCTCTCTTCTTCTGCCGGTGAAGAAGTGCCGCACCATCCAATCCATCATCACTGCCACTCGAAACGCCAGACTCGTCTTCAGGGCCACCGCGATCCTCGAATGGTTGCACCACACCCTCCGTCTCGACAAACCAGTCTTCAGAACCTGCACCGTCCCTATCCAAGTCAGAGTCCATTCCATTGGTCGGTGACTCAACAGGACATATTCCACCAACGTCCACGTCACACTCTGCAGCGAGCTCGAGCTGCCAGGTACGGATCGCACACGACGTATATACGACATGCTTTTGTTCGTAGTATGTTGTATATTGACATGTGATGATGTTTCATCTGATAGGAGTCTGACTATGGAATCGGAGAACGCGGCGGAGGAAGAGAAGTCGGACCCGTTGAATTTCCGCACGGTGTAGCAGTACGTTCACCGTCTCTGTTGAAACATCACGTACAATACAACATCATGAGTGTCAATCCATGTAGTATATATAGCATCGGAGCACGCACAAATCTTCTTGGGATTTCCTGCAGCGAGCGGCGAACCACGACATCCCCAGACGCTGACGCCGTGCTCTCGTCATCAGCGTCCTCCTCTTCTTCAGCGTCAGCTACGTGGGGGCTGGTCTTCTTTCATTGTTTCCCCTTTGCCCGTGCCTTCACGCTAGGCGGCGTCTTGCGCTTCCGCGCCGCCTGAATGTCGGCGGGAGCTTGCTTGCGCGAATCAGCACCACTGCGTTCTTCAGTCGCACCTCTTGCGCGTTCTCTCTCCTTCTCTGCGTTGCGGCGGGAGGTTGCAGCTTCAGCTCGAGCCATTGCCTTGGCTTCCTTGGCTTTCTTCGCACTCCTTGCCTTCTCCGCAGCTTGCTTCTTCGTCACCGGTCTGCTACTCGATGCCTTTGCCTTCCCCCTCTCCTTCTTGCCCGCCGCGCCGCTCTTCGCCGCTGCTGCCTCAGCCGCTAGACGGTCCTCCATCTTCTTCGTCGCTGCAGCCAGGTACGAAGCGTCCTTGCCTCTTGGAGGTGGTAGATACACCGGTTTCTTGGCCTGTACTGCTCTCTGCGTCATCTCCACTTCGGTCCCCGACCCCACGCTCACGTCCTCGTCTCCAAAGTCTGCGTCTGTCGCTCTGTCCCCGTCCAAGTATGCTTTGTGCTCTGCAGCAATCCGCTGCCTGTCCGCTGGGCTTCGGCCATGCAGACGCGCGAGGATATCGTCGCGCTCGCGGCGAGTCTCGCGCACCATCTCTCTGCTTCTTGGCTTTTTCTCGACTGAGGGAGCTGGGAGCAATCAATCTTTTGTCGCGGAATGGTGCAAGCACCTGAGACATCTCTTCGTCTTTCTATGTAATTGGGAGAACGGTTTTTGCAAATTTTCTGCCTAGCCCCGTGCATTTCAACGTCTTTAACATGTTGTATATACAACATGTTATGAAAGGGACAGAGGCTCGCATGTCGTCATATACATACAACGCGTGAGTGCGGGGGGGTTAACCCCCCAGTACTCGCGCCGTATTTCATGTCAAGTCCCGGTTCTGACATGTTGTTAAAAACAACATGTTAAGGAAAGTCTACACTTGAGGTTTGTATAGACCCGCATAGGTGCGATGTCTTTTTCTGAAACCAAACACTGGATGTCGGTGCATGGACACTGATGTAACACGTTTTCTGTCCTATAAGGTTGTATATGACTCCATAGTTTCCGCTATCAGAACAAGCATGTTGTATATGCTACATGCGTTGATGAACTTTCTATCGTGGACGTCCTTTCCATGATGGGCCGATGAGCACAATGCAGACAACAATGCTTAGTTTCATGGATTGCACACGTAAAGTGTATTGCGCTTAGAGTCATGACACTACAATGCAGCTCACACATCAAGTGAAACACTTCATTACACCTCCTGTACGGCCTCGTATTCGTCGGCGTCATCCCCTGCAGCGTCTTCCTCCTCCTCTCCAGCGTCTTCTTCCTCCTCTGCAGCATCTTCTTCCCCGTCTGCACCGCTGACTCGGCGGCTCTTCTTCCCGATCCCCCGCATATGGATGTCGCGCCCGACGAGACGGCGCGGTCGGTTCTGGCCGTTGTCCCACTTGACGTGCCATCAGATATGGCACGTCAAAGTGTTGCCCGGGTAGTGGCTGGGCCTCACACGATCGCAAAGGTAAACCCTGCAGGTATTAATAATATGTTAGCTACTGCACATGTGGTATAATACAACATGCCAACTTACCTCTTGTTTCCGTCGCTGCAGGCCTCACAGAAGAAGCGCGTCGCGCAGCGCTCGCCCTTCTTCTGCTTCCGAATGGAGCAGACTTTGCACTGGTGCTGGGGGCGCTTGCGGATGGCCCCGACGTACTGCCAATCCGGGAACTCCGTCAGCTTGTGCTCAGCGGGCACAGCACGCACCCGTTCACCTTGGGCGGGCGGCCCTGGTGACGTCATCTAGCAGCAAAATAGAAAGATAATTAGCTGACAACAATAAATTGAACGAAATACAATAACTCACCGGGTCCGTGAAGTCAGCAGGCGTGAGCTCCAGCATCTGGGCTTGCAGGATACGCAGGAACTTGGCGTGGTCAGCTGGAGGCTCGCCGTGCTGCTTGTGGTCCTCTCGATAGACAATGTGGGCGTTCACAATTGCCATATCGACGAGGCCCAGAAAAATCGTCTGGTAGTACTTCCTAAACTCCACAGCCAGCTGCAGCGAATAGCGCTGCAGGCGGAGCTGGTTGTGTATGTCCATCCAGCGCTGGTAGTCGCGCATCATGGCTGGACAGGGGACTACAACCTTCCGCCCGCCCCGCAGGCGTCGCTCTGAGCATTGCATGCAAATCACTAGTAGTTAGAAATAGTAGAAATAACAGATAACTAGACAAAGCGTACCGCACGACTGCAGCACTCTACTTCCGCCCGTACACAGGAGGTGCACAGGCTTGCGGTCCCACCACATCAAGGCAGTGAGAGGGGGGCAGCACTTGGCCACCGCCATTCTGGTGCTGCCGCGCGGGGTGTGCAGCGGGCGATTCTCGTACTCGGCCTTGATCGCTGGTGGGAACCCCTGC
This sequence comes from Phytophthora pseudosyringae, assembly GCA_019155715.1. Lineage (NCBI taxonomy): Eukaryota > Oomycota > Peronosporomycetes > Peronosporales > Peronosporaceae > Phytophthora > Phytophthora pseudosyringae. Next base: position 11,493 of record JAGDFM010000078.1, read on the forward strand.
TTGTTGGTTTGGATCGTGCCGACCGAGTACACGTTCCGACTCAGCAACTGCAGTGCTGCACGGAGGTGTAGAACCGGTTGGTCAAAACCGCATGGAACACCCCGGCCTGGGGCGACGGCAACACTTCGTGTAGATTCCGCACGACCGCAGCTGGCCCCGAGTTCGGGTCCGCAGAAAACTTCGTGGGCGACTCTCTACCGAGCTCACTGGTGTGCTGGTCGGTCCCGCAATATACCTCCAACCTAACATGTAGTACATACAACATGCTAGCAAGTTAGTATGCTGCAGATACAACACGTTCAACTTAGCCACACAAAAAACCCACCGTGATGAAGCCGCGGTGGAAAAAAAACATACAATCATGCAGCACACCCATACACGTACCGAAGACAATACGCAGTGTCTGCACAGCAGGTCATGAACAACTTGGTTCCCCACTTGTGCGGCTTGTCCTTCAGAAACTGCCGCGTCACGTTGAAGCGGCTTCGTGACGGGATGACTGCTTCGTCGAACGCAAGAACCGGAGGAACGTTGTATCCGGCTAACAACGTCCGCTGCATGGTCTCCACGACTGGTCTCACCTTCCAAGCACGATCTGTATCCGCCTTGGCATCCGAATTGTCCGAGAAATGCAGGTTCTGCATGATCCTGCTAAACCGAGCTTTCGGTACTCTCGTCGTCTGCGTCGACGTGTACATCGTGCGGACTCGTCTTCCGCTTCTTGTGTTTGCCCGTCGATAGCACGCTCGCCTTCTTGCTCTTCTTGCCCTTCGCCTTTGTCGCCCCCGCCTTCTTCTTCTTCTCCAGTCGGGCAAGTGCTGCAGCACACCCGTCAGCACCTCGTTTCTCCTCCTTCTCCAGCCGCAATCGCTCCTTCTTCCGCTCCAGCGACTTCTTGGCAGCCTAGGCGGCAGCACGCGAAACCGCCACGGCCTCTTGCGCCGCCTTCTCTTCCCTCGCCGTCGGCTTCTTTGGCACCGCCGCTTTCTTGCGATTCGTCGAGGCCGGGCGCTTACTTTTCGCCCGACCTCTTTTGCCGCCTTGAGGCTGCTCGCCAGGTTCCTCCACCTCCTCCTTCCACTTCTGCAGCGCTGCCAGATACGCTGCAGCCTTGCCCATCGGTGGTCGCCGAGGTGGCGCAGCAACTCGAGCCACGCGAGCAGGTGCAGCAGCAGCTGCGTGGGCGGCACCATCCGGTCCTGTGCTCGGCGCGGCACGTGGTTCCTCCGGCCCGAAGTCTGCGTCGGTGTCTCGCTCACCAGCGAGATAGCGGTGGTGTTCAGCGGCGAGCCGCTGACGGTCCTCCACGGAGCGCCTCTCCAAGCGTACCATGAACGCGTCTGAATCGCGCCGCGTTTCCCGGCGCCCTCCCATTGCTTGCGTGGTTCTCCGTCCTTTTCGCAAATGACTGGTTATTTGTGAGAAAAACCCTCAGCCACCAATTCAGCGTCTGGGCGGGAAATAATCGTACCTTTTCAAACCGGTTGATGCAGGGATGGCAACGACGTGTTTTCGAAAATGGCACCTGTCCTGTCTGACTGGTTTTTAGTGGTTACTTTGGTAATTTTTTTGTGGTTCCTTGGGCTGCTGGTGGTTTTTCTTGATACCGGCATCTAACCGACCAGCAAGCGGTTTGAAGCTGTGGATCCACTGCAAAAGCCAATTGGTCACCCAGGCCGGTTGGTCCCGGGGGGGAACGTAGTTCGTGGGGGTGTAGGCCACGTTGTGGCCTACATCACAACATGTATTCAATTGTAATGGCTCATGCGTGCTCCAATTCACTTCATTTGTTGCGTGGTCGCATTAGATTGATATCCCTGCTTCAGAACACCAAATATGTTTTCATGCACCGAACCCATATAGGGTGCGACCTTGATGTTTCAGGGCGTAGATGACATCCATCGTTGACATCGTTTTCCGGTTTGCGTGCTCAGTGTACTTGAAAGCGTCTTGTACGAGGTTTTGAACGAAAACTTTGAGCACGGCTCTCGTTTGCTCGTAAATCAGTGCCGACATGCGCTTGATTCCTGCGCGACGAGCAAGACGGCGGATGGATTGGTTGCTAATGCCTTGAATATTGTCTCGCAAGATATAGTGGTGACGCTTAGAGCCACCTTTCCCCACACCTTTCACTTCCTTCCCTCGTCCAGACATGAAAGCCTGAATACATTATGAGAACCACCCAAGTGTCAGAGTTAAAATCACACGCGGCCGCAATCGACACCCTTACCTGCGGAATATTCTCTTGTTGTCGACAACAAATGTTGTGAAGTGATGATGTCTTCCTGTATGTTGAGCACTGGTCGGTCTACTAGCTACTAGTGCGTACAACTGTGTCCTCTTTTCATTAGAAAAGGGATAAAGCCACCACGTGCTTCAATTTTGCGTCTTGCCGCATCCATTGGCACCTTCTACAAGAGCCCGCTCGCCTTCAAGTTGTTAAGAAAAATGAGTAACCACGCGTCCAACATGCTGCGCTCTATGCATTACGTATATTAGATTCATAGTGTTCTACCACCAGGGATCGTTTGAGCGATTCCAAGCAATCTAGAAGCTCGTTGTGTCTCCGTTGAGCTGCACGCACGTCTAGGTCACGCTGCATCTGCCTGTTCTTTTCCTCAAGTAGTGCTTGGTCGTGGCTAGTACGCCACTGCTTGCTTTGGTTTTGGTCACGACTCTGGAACCACATGAACAGCTGAATCACATCGCAATGAGTGTGTAACCCTTTGGCCACGTTGGCCGTCGATGTCGACTGAATGCTGGCAGCTCCAGCCGCCATGACACCCCCATCGTTGTCTTCTAACGCTGTAAAGCTTCCCTTAGATGCCACATCTAATTCCGAAGTCGTTGGCATAGCCCCTGTGTACTCGACATCTGTACCACCATCACGGACCTCCACGCCGCCCAGAACTTGATCTTCATGAAGAACCGGTGTGTGTGTACCTTCGTCTGCATTTCCTGATGCCGGTGAACCTGGCGGTGAATTTGCGCATCTTGGATTCGCACACTCACGACCCGGCGCAGCTTTCGAACGGTCTACGATCTTGTGTCATAGCGACAAAGCCGCTCTCTCCACAGAACTCATGCTGGATGCCTTTCGCTTTCGAGCGGCTGAATACAGGTTCGTGAATTTTCGCTTCAGGCTCGTGCTGCTGCGATCAATCCACTTCGCGTCTTTCCTCGTGTTGTATGCTGCTGTGACGTGGTTCCATTCGATCTTCCGACGCGGCAAATGGTCGGCAACGACTGAGAGCAATAGCTGCTGCTCGGCATACTTGTAGTTGGTTGTCCCCTCCGACTTCGTCATCTGTGGCAGCACGAGGTCGTTAGTTAACGTTTGGTTTAATACGTGAGTCCACCGAAGCTAGCAGCTCTTTACCTTCGCGCAAATTCTCTAATGAGCGTCTGTGAGCGCTGCTACACCCAAGTTCAACTTGCACATCACCAAGCCTATGCTAATTGGCCAAAAAAAAGAACGTAATATCCACTTCAACTGCCCATTTCCAACACTGGGGTTGTCGAAGATCAATTTTACCAGCGAACAACAACGCGGGCAGTATTAGCAGCAGAACCAACAAGTGCTAACAGTGTTGGTAATATGGCAGTAACAGTACTAGTGCACCACAAAGTGCAGCAGAAGCAGTAGCAGTACTGCTTAAAAGTACCGTGGCATCAGTAGTATCGCACGACCCAATGCGACGATTGCAAGGACACTTCGAAGACGGAACTGATGTGATCACGAAGGGTTCAGGGTCTATGCTGTGGAATTGAAGTCACATTGCCAGAGTGGCAGAGCAATCCGTTTGTAGCAATGATTTGCATTGCATCGTGTTCTTCCACATAACTTGCGTATGTACGATTAGGGACCTGTCATTTTGGACTGAAGATATGGATTGGTTTAGCAACTAAAAAGATACAGTTACAAGTACCGTGCTCATGGTGGGTAGCCTTATGCACCACTTGAACCCCAGGATAAGTCCCTCAACTTAATGTTCGCTTGGCACTGCTTGTCGCGAAAGAGCTTCAGGCTGGAATAGCTGTTGATGTCAACGACAGTGCCAAGTTTAGGGAGCATTTCAACCCCGGAGTCTGTGTCCCAAATCGTCGCAGTGAATAGCACCGAGTCGATCTCGTCTTTGTTGTCGCTGTATTGCTCACCAAACAGCTACACGACCGAACAATTTAAAGAGATTAGCTCCAACATTAATCTAGATAAATGACAGACCTTACCGCCAGTTGATCCATCAGCGTCTCCGGTGATGTCGCGTCAGTGAAATGCATGCGTACAAGCGACGACTGCTTATATGTGTGGTCGGAGGCCCACACCAGCTTCATCTACTACTTGACCTTCTCGTCTTTGCTGCTGCCGCTCTGCAAAACTTCTTGTAGCTCTACAACGACGCAATCGTACCTTCAGTTCGAATACAATACTACAATTCCTTATCGAGCGCACGTGAACGACGTTACATATCTTCCACGCTCGTGATAATCCGGCCAGTGGCTTCAGCGGATTGGCGTTCAGCTAAAAGTTGCTGGAGGCGTTGGTACGGAGTTGGTCTTGGAGGCGAGGTAGAGGTGCTCATTTCAGCGGATGGTGAGTCATGACGGATTTGCGGGATTGCAATCTTGGTTGCCACGGGAGTCACCTTGGCGGTGCTGCCAATGCGCTTCAGCTTGCCGGTCATTGGCAAAATCAAAAATGAGGTGATGTCGTTTAGAAGGAAAGGTGCTATACAATACATATATAATAAACCGGCGTGCTACTGACACATAGCCAGTGTCTTCAAAGTAAGTAAGGTCAGCCCTAACTATTGTCCCCATTGTGAGTCGCAGATGTGAATGTGGACTACCCAAGACATTCGAATCCCGAAGGCCTTCTAAAAGGAAAAGAGGAGAGTTCAACTTCAACTACGAATCTTCAATACTTACTTCAACCATGAGATAATCAAAACGGCCACACTTAGAAGCATCCTTGAAGCGACTGGTTAGGATCGCACTCTTACGATGTGCATGTCGTTTCAGGATGAGCGACACTCAAAAGATACACCCAACGCCTGACCAGTCACTCGACGCCAGATATGAGGTACTAGTTACGCCATCAAAGGTTGCTGTAAGCGTGGTGATCATCTTGTTGCAGGGAGGAAGCTTAATAACAGGGGGAGTCGAACATAGCAAAAAACGTGCTCATGTTTTCGACAGATTTCTGCTCATGATTTCGACCATTTTCTGCTTAACTCTCAAACAAGCCACCTCTGGAGGTGGCTTGTTTGAGAGTCAAGCACTCATTTCAAAGTTCAAGTTGCTTGTTCCCTCGTTCCCTCCCTTCGGCTCTTGCAACAGTGTTTCGTCAACACGCCCTCGCTCGGCTAATTACGATAATGAAATGAGCAAAAGTGAGTCCCCCCTTCCGTTTTTGCTCATGTTTTCGACTTTTTTCTGCTGATGATTTTGCCTTTTTCTTGCTCATGTTTTTTCAGCTCATTTCGAATGTTCGACCCGCCCTAATTAAAGCGTTGGATAATTGCGAGTTATATTGATGCTGATGTGGAACTGTATCC
>JAGDFM010000078.1:21879-66792 GCA_019155715.1 Phytophthora pseudosyringae
AGGACAGACGGACGGGTTTAAAGCCATTGATTCTACAATATTCGATTCGTCAAGCTCCCAAACATCTGGAAGGCCTTCGTCTTCACTCAAGCAACAATCGTCCGCATCCAAACCATCGTCTGCATCAAATAACGCGTCCACCACCTCGCCGTCACTTTCTGCGTCTTTGCTCTCTTTGTAGGCTTTGGAACTCGTCGTTTGTCCATTCTGCATACTGGCTTGGTGATAGTAGCTCATATTGTTCATAGTTGTTAAGACAAAATCACTGCGCGCTCCTTTCCACGCCGTAAACGCGTTAAACCACTCTTCATCCGTACTAGCACAAGCACCAATGAGGTCCTCTAATGCTTGAAATGGCTTAAACAGCACGAAAGATAGTATCGCATGCTTACTCTGAATTTCTGGTGATGAATTGTCTTCAACATACGGCAAACGAAAGCCTTGTACAACTGGGGGCACCACTTCGTCGTATCGCCGACCGAGACTGTGGCTTCGATGAAGCGGGTGGCCATTTAAGAATCCGAGTTCTGCTTCAAGCGCGTTGCCATCATTTTTGCGAAAATAATGCATCACAAACTCGTTATCATCGAGAACCATTGACATTCCATCCTGAATTTCCCTCTCTTGGCGTCTCTTTAGAGCTGCCAAAGCAACGGGAACGACAGAATCCAAGCGATTCTGATGCTTTGTAACGTACTTACAACAGTAGTAAACGCGATCTGTCGCGTCGCGCCCTCCTAGCAGCACCTGAATGTCAGGGTTACACTTGAACGTTGCCATGATCGTGTAGTTGAATCCGTTAATGAATTCATGCCCTAGTGTTCGCTTTGTTTCGACTCCTGATGAGACAAATCGAGTACTTTCCACTCTATCTCTCGGAAATGAGTATCGACACAAGTTTGCATTACCCGTCGAACGTGATTGCTTAAAGCAACTGCTTGTGTGACACCACCAATGCTGATTCAGTAATAATACGAGCGCAGACACCATAAAATCTATTGATTCGTCCGCCATTCGACAATCGGAAGACGACGGGGGCAGCATCTCAATTAAGCGAGTTAGGTAATCGTTTTGGAACGAGTCATCGTCGCTCTTGCAGGAACCCATTGGGCACGCGCCAAAACGTCGGTTGTTTCTGAGGGAGTCAGACCACTTTCATTCGTCAAGTCACATTCGTCGCTCACGCTAGCAAACATCTTTTCACGCTCTTGTACGATGTCGAGTGCTTGTTGTTGCGTATTCCGACACGACCTTTCAGTGTGTGCCTGCTGAACAATTTCATCTGTCGAAAGCGAACGTTGCCATGCAGGCCAATACAGTGGCCGACGTTGAAGAAGAGAACTTCGCAATGCATGCTGCGAGCTAAAGTTGGTGTTGCAATTATCGCACTGCAAAAGCACTGGTTCCACGATTGTCTTTCTCAGCTTAGCACTATGCATCCCAGCCTGGGGGTCCTTGTGTGCCGTTTCAGGTATAGGGAGAGCAACCAGACTAGAGTATGCAGCTCCACACTTAGAACAAGCATGCTGTGTCAAATCAATTGGGAGCTCGTTGCTCACAATACCTTGCACATACGCTGCGACGGAGGCACGAAATTGGTCCCTCTCAGCGCTTTTTGCAGTATTTTTTTTTAATGGATGTGAAGTGTTCCTCGGCCTTGCGTTTCAACCATGCCGAAATATGTTTGCACTGTACCAAAGAGACCACGGTGAGGTGTAGGCTTTTTAGTAGCAGGATCAACTCCCAGCACGTACTTGATAAATACGTCCACTTGCCTCATGAACAGGCGGGCAGAAGCGCAGTCATTTCCTAGACTCGCCTCAAGAAGCTCTGCCTTGGTTGGCATTCGAGCATCCAAGACGTCAAAAAGCGTTTCTACAGAAGAAACGCCGGCGTACTGGGCCAGTACAAAGGAATTGTCTGTGTTTGGCGTCAACGTTACGAACAATGCCGGTTGGCCGAATCGGGCCTGTTCTGCAAATACCTTTCGTCTGCACTGAGAACACTCTGCATTGCTGCCCCAAATTGCACCCGTGGCGATCTCAACTGTCTTTAAGAAGCTGCTCACAGTACGATCGGTGAGTCCGGTCCGTGGCAAACACCCTTGCCGCCGTCTTTCGTTGGTAAGCAGAGCCAAGTTGCTCACTACCTCTGGTTTCGTATCCTTCGTATATGCGTGGAAAGCGTTTGCACCGAACGGAATTGTGTATAAACATGTTTTGCAGCGAAATTCGGTCGAACGCCACAAAAGTTAATAGCTCGTCCTCAGCAAACTGTCGTCCACTCAGTGCAATATAGTATTTTACGCACTCTTTGAACGATACAGCGACGCATCGAGGCTCTCCAGGGTGCCCCCTTCCAAATGGGAATAAGTGATGGAACATCTTTGCGAATAAATCACCAGAGATGTCATGAAAAATATAATCCGAGCGCCGAACTAGAAACACGCGCTCCGTCTGTGAAGCTCCTCCAACTTCAGGCCGCCCGCGTGTAAGAACTGGTGAAGTATCGTCGGTTAGCCCGACGCGACGCTCAATAACGCTTTCCTCATCGTTTTCACAGATTGCACGCCAAGCATCGGACTGACCACGGATGTTTTGTTGTTCAGCGTCCATAGTATCTTCGAAACCCCCGTCGTTATCTCCAATATGCTCCACAAAATGGCCGTGAATGACGTCATCAGAAAATTCAGCATCGAGGATGTCGTTGCTCGTCATCACATTCTCGTACAAGTTGTTGTAGGTTTTGTAAAAGCTAAGAGCGCCACGTACAATGCCATTTCGAATTCGGTGCATCTTTCTGACTTTGCGCACTTGACCTTCCGTGAAATCGCCAACCATAACTACGCGATACGACGTGGCGTCTTCAAGTGAGCGCGGCAACAGTGAAAGAGGTGGCCCTGGGGTACAATCGAAGGCAAGACATTGCGATCGAATGCATCGATGGCGACCACCCCGCATCACACGCGTTGTTGCCGCAACGCTGCTGAGTTGCGTCATCAGCCGTTCGGGGATCGTTTGGCCCTTTAGATTATCTGGTAACGCCCCCATGAAGAAACCGTTGACATTGGCAAACTTCGGTAGCTTCCAACGATGGGTAGAAGCACTGCAATCTTTACAAACGCTCAGCCATGCACCAGGGTAGCCGCTTTCGTCAACATAGCACTGGATACCACGAGGTGATACCATCACGTTTTCCAAACCTGCAATCAAAGGTGATGCACGGTATTGCTCCAGAAGTAGCCGCGGAACATCACTACTGGCTTCACCAAGAATTTTACGCAAAATATCCATGTATTTCCAGTCAGATCCATCGTTTCTCACCACCTCTCGTCTAAGTACCAGTCGATCACATATAGCGCAGGCGCATTCATCCAATCCATCCGCACCAAGCTCACGGCGAAGTAACTCCATACACTGGGATTGCTCCTCCTTGCTGAGCGGGTGAAAATGTCTCGGCGTATCTTCAACTGGTGCAGTATCATCAAGTCTTGCTTCATGATTTTTCTGCAATCTCGAACGCTGTCTTTCAGTACGCCATTTCTCCCTGCGATGGGCAAGATCGAGATGCCGTAACAAATCCTCTTCGTCAGTATCATCTACCGGAGCACGGCGGCGCTTGTTTGATCTTTCCGGTATATCTTCAGAAGCATAACACCATCATCGTTAGTCAGTGTGGCCATGAATGGCGCCGACGTGTGCACCGATGTGCATACCTGTGGGCACGTCCAGTCCGGGAGCGTGGTTGCCGTTGAAGCTTTCCCAGTTAGTGTAGTCACCCTATGATCAAAAGGACAACACCATCATCGTTAGTCAGTGCGGTCACGAATGGCGCCGACGTGTGCACCGGTGTGCTTACCTGTGAACTCGTCCGGCCCGGGAGCGTGGTCGCCGTCGCTTCTTTTGCCGCTCGCTCCTGTACTGCGTTGAATGCACCACATACAGCCACGTTTTTTCCACAGTCTGGAATGCCCGACATAAAAGTTTACCTCTTACCTTATGAAGCGCAAATTCTCGACTGAGAGCTTTTGGCGTCGCTCTCGGTGAGCTCCTTCCTGGTTGAAGTTGAAGTGTCCTTTGTCTTTTTTATTTGGGAAAAAGGGACGCGCCGCCCTTTGGGGGGCGCGTGGAGTGTGTGGTAGTTTGGGTGGTCATCATGCCTGGGCATGGAAACCGGTAAGGGAAACCGGTATTTTTGCGGGTTGGACGGGGAAATGTGTAAAAATACTTCTATCGTACCGGTAAATAAACCGACTCGGACAACGGTACTGCGAAAAGCACGTCTAACGATAGTTCTACGAATTACGAACAGCCCCCTGGAAAGCAGTCGACGCCAGCGGCCGCACAGCCCTCTACGCTTAGCTACTGAATCTCCGCTGTCTAAGCCAGCATGGGCACTTACAAAGAGCATTTTGAGAGGCTCGAGAAGACTCCGAAGAAGAAGCGGTACAAAGTTCGGTGCAAACACTGTGTGAGGGTCGGCAAAACGGCAAAAGTGGTGACAGGAAGACCAGAATACTACGCCAGACACCTCGATAGTTGCGAAGCTTACAAGGCCACGCTTCCAGAAATCAGCGGACCGGCAGGTCCACCTACACCACTGCAATGGAGTAGGTCCCAGCTTGCGCTGTTCGAGAGCGTGTTAGTACAGTTCCAGTACCGCCACCGTCTTGCTGATTCGTTCATTGAATGCGATGAAACAATTATGCTTTCGCTGATCCTGGCGCCGTGCCCCCGCACTCGCCAGTCTCTCGCGCGAGACAAACGCTGCGGGTGACGAGTTCCAAACGCCCATAATTCGACGCCCTTGTGGTAGTAGACGGGCATCGTCGGCTCCTGGATGTGGTTGCGCACAAGTGGAGCAGCGCTCTTGAGTTGGTAGCGCGGTGCTGCTTCGATGCCCACTCGCTAGCAATTACAAGTATAGTATCGGTATTTTTACCCGGATCGAACCACTTGGTACCAGTGGTCAAAAGGGACGAACCACTGGTAATACCAGGGGAAATAGGGAAAAACCAGGGTTTTTGCCATCCCTGGTTGATACCCATCCCCTTGACTTTTTATGGCATTTTTCCGCCTAGCCAGCCCTGAGCAACACTGCAGAAATAGTGCGAAAAAGCATGTTGTCTTTAACAACATGTTAGGAAAAAGTGCAATCGGCGACGCTGTAATATACACCATTTCCCGGTCAAATTGCAAAGTTTACCAACCAAACTGCAAAGTGGGCTAAACGGGGACGAGCCAAGCGAACAGAAACATGCATTTTCAAGATTTGCAAAAAGCACCTTGCCATTTTTCGACCAAATTGCAAATCTACAGTTACGCGCCAAGCTGCATGCCCTCTCACCCCTTTCAGCAGCAAAACTATGGCGCAAGCAGTGGCGTTCGTAGCGCCATACCAGCCGGCGCGTAATAAACCCCTTGGACACCGCCACGGCCTCCTTCATTAACGCCAGTCGATGCGCCGTGTAGGTGTCGTATTCGCCGCGAACCAGAAACTCCTGCTTTCGTTCCGCCATGAAAATCCTCATCTTGGCCTTTAAGGAGTTCCAGCATCCCTCAATGGGGTTAAGCATAGGACTGTAGGGCCCCAGCCGGAGCACAACCAGCTTGTTCATGTTCACGATGCCGTCAGCAGCGAGATACTCGCGCGCCAGATTCTCCACGTCGCTGTGGGCTGGTGCATTGTCCGTGACAATCACGATCTTGGCAGGCTGGAGCATCTCGTACTCGTCTGACCTTAGAGCAGCGTTGAACAGTCCGCCATGAACCTGGCGTTTTCTTGCTTTTTGACTGAGCCTTCGTGTGTTTGCAGCAGGATCAACCCCGAGCCACTTGAGACACCACCTTGTACGTGCAAGTTTTTTTCCTTTAGATGGTGGGAGTTGGACGACAGCACGTTCACCAACACGAGACCACCCCTGGTTTCTGGATAAATACAAGTTAAAGTTAGTCTCATCCTAAAAAACGATCATGTTACCTTTCTTGATGTGCTTGTTGAGCTCGCTGACGAAGGTCTTGCGCTTCTCCTTGTTGACGCTCGAGTTCATGGTCGCCTTCATGATGCGCAAACTCTTCGTGGAGTACACCATACCTTGGAGCGCACGGTGCACCGACGTCTTGCTTACAGCAACACCCAGGTCTGAGCGGAGCCGGTCGCACAGCTGCTCCAGCGTGTGGCGGCAGTCCTCGTCGATGCATTCTTCTATCTTGCTCATGACCTCCACAGTCATCTTGACAGAGGTCTGACGCAGCCCGCCGCGATGTTTGGACTCTTGGCCAGCGCCAAGGACAGCGCGGCGCGCTGTGAAGTAGTTGACGTCGTTAGACGCCGCAACATCTCTCCAATCCTTGCCTTCTTCAAAGGCACGGACGACACGAGCCTTTGCTGGTGCTCGCTCGAAGGCGTGGTGCTTCTTGTCGGGGTGCGGCGGGGACGGCATTTGCGTGAATGAACGAAATTGTCAAGATAGTGTTGGTTGCGCGGGCTCTTTGGCGCTAAGAAGGCGAGCAGTTCGCGCCAAAATGACTGGCGGCAAGGAGATTTGCACTTTGGCTGGAAAGTGTACCCACCCGTTTTGCAAATCATGAAAAATGCACTTTTTGTGGCATTACTCAAAAGACTATTTTTCACACTTTGCAGTTTGGTTGGTAAACTTTGCAACGTGACCGGGAAATGGTGTACAACCTTGAGTACTGGGGGGTTAACAGCAGGTGTGTGACGTTTCATTTGTTCATCGCAACCAGGCGTTGACTGGAGCTTCGCGTAGCCATGACGCAGCTTTCATGCCATTTCTTTACATAGTTACTAAAATTATGGTTGCAACGTAGCGGAACAACATAGTGTAACCAGCAGTGGCAGATGCCTCACTCATTCTGTAGCAGGACACGTGCCGTAGAAATCCCCATGACTTCGTTCAGGTCCGTAGGGCGAATGCAAGCATATGGTGTATTGCAGGGGTAAAACTAGGCGATTAGGAATGAGATCAACACAATAATTGAGCGTTACCCAGAGAGGAGTCCTCGTTCACACTAAGTATATATATATATAGGCTGTGGGCATTCATTTTGCCAACGGTATAGTAGCACAACTGCAAACACGTCAAAGTATGACAAGGATCCGAATTAGAAAGCGTAAGGCAAACACTTCAACGACAGCTCTCACCTTAACTATTCGAAAGTATCTTGACATGAAGAGTTGCTTGCTTGCTTCCGATGAAAATCGACCTTCCCACCGCTGGAGTAATTTCGATTGTGCCAGACCCTCGTCTCCCCCTAGTGGATAAAGTCATGCCAGTCCGGGAGTTGCCACTTGTTGAAGCGAGCCAGGTCTTCCTTGTCAAACATCCCGCTGATCGCGATGCTCAGCAGCTTCCCGACCTCTTTGTGTCCTTTCGCTGAAAAGTGCAGGCCGTCGACAAAGTAGGTCTGGCGCACTTTCACATCCGGGAATGTTGTGTTGAAGTACGTGTGCAAGTCGAGCACATGAACATTCTCGGCCGTAGCCATCTCCACGCACGCTCGAGCGTATTTCCCAGCAGCGGCGTTGGAGCGGTCTCCATGGTGTTCCGAGTCAATGATGCAGGGTGGGGTGATCAGCAGGACCTTGCCATGTGCAGCCAGCAAAGGCTGGATCATGTGCAGCATCTTCTGCAGATTGGCTCGGTACTCTTCCAACGGAACATGAACCACAAGGTCAGGGCCGCCAATGATCGCGTCGTTCGCTCCCAAAAACAGCGTGACGAACGACGCTGAGTACTGGAATTGCAGCTCCTCGGAGAAGATTGGCATCCCGTGCTGCAGCACCCACTTGGTGTTGTAGCCCGAGAGGCCGCGGTTGATCATGTCGACAGAACGCACATAGTGATTCTGCAGGAGCGTGATGAACCCGGACTTGCTCGGGTCGCTGGCCTGCTCGGTGATGGAGTCCCCGATGAAGTAGAACACTGGACGGCGGTCGGTGGAGCTGGCGAGACCCATGGCGAGCGATCTTTCAAATGGGGGGACAAGGCAAGAATAGTGAAGGGGGGGCGTTTCAAATCTTCAAGAAAATATAAAGATAGGCGACGAGATCAATGAAAAATGGGGAAAGCGCGTGTACTGGAGGCAAATGTCCACTACCATTGAGCTGTTTTTGCTAATGAATTATTTTATAAAACTCTTATAGATTTCTGTAAGGTTCATCCCACCCCATGTGAACTTTGATCTTCTGTCGACGTTAAGTCTTCCGTTTGATTGTTTTTTTATCATGTGAATTACTTGTCCGAAATGAGAATTTCTCGTAATCCCACGATATCAGTGAAGATTTCGCAGTCGTGGATCTGTGGGTACCGATCGTATTGCAATTGCAGAATCACAGTCGATAGCTGCAGCCCTCCGATCGGTGGCTGTTACGCCATTGTACAACATGCGGATGATTGATTACCTTCTGCAGCGTTGTCAAAGGCATTTTGTGCACGACTTTCAATCCATTTCAGATTGATTGCATTCAAAGTGTCAGATCACGATTCGAATAACTTTCAGATCGATGTTCATGCAACCATGCAATAACATGAAGGTGGCCAACGGCAACCTTGGAACCTAGTAGGCATCCGCAGGATCATTTCCGTCAAGAGTTAATTGGTACAACTGGTAGTGTTTGTTGTCTTGGAATGCAAGAGCCAGCGACAGTAGAGTACGGGCGGTGAAGCTTGCACCATGTTTTCCATTGAGTGGTTCCGCAGCAGGCAACTGGATACATACATTCTAAGCAGTTCCCTTCAAAAATGGTTAACTCGTTAATGTGCGGTGATTTCTTCAATTGTTTGTTTTTCGCTGAGGTACATTGGTGTCACTTAGTTCTCTCCTAATGATTTCCTATGCCTGTCTCCTGTGTCCATCCCTACGCCGGTCTCAGTCCTGTCGCTCGGTTTAAGCTTACGCTTTCACGCCCATTGCCGGCGTCTCTAGAGTTCGCCGGCCACGATGCCGTCTTGCACCCTGGTCTGAGTGTCTTCTCTCCACTGGGCGTAATCGCCTTCCATGGAGCGTGTTACTTTGTCCCAGTGTATCAGCTCAATATTCGTTCCCCCGATATGTGCTTGCGTACTTCTTCGTGCGTCCATCGCTCTTTTTGCGAGCGTGATGGCCATTGCATTCTTGTGCTGGAGATTTCTTCAATTCAGGGAGAGACACGAACTCTGCAATTGTGCCCAACGTGTCGTGTCGACAGATATATAAGAAATGCGTCCTATGCTCTAGTACGGGCAGGGATCATCTCTACCCGTAGATAAGCCTCGTTGAACCCACATAGCCTATATTGACCGTAATCGACTGTGTTGAATCGTTTGCCACCAGCACCATGTGCGTGTACTGGAAGTCACCGACCTGCTGGTAGCTGTTAAATTAACGAAGCATTTAGATTCACACACGATGACTGCGACCACCTGTCGCTATGGAGGCCCAAATTCATTGCGTTCTTTATCCTTAGTAGCGACATATCAGTCGGAGGCACAGTTGAAGCTCGTCTAGCCAAGTACCAGCACTGTATCTGGGCAAGTCCCCCAGCTGTCGACCACCAAGGCCTCTTCACCGAAGAGACTTTCGTACCGGATTTGCATCTACCTCGAAGTATTCATGTACTTCAGTTGTTTATGCAGCGTGCTCTCTCTAATGGGCGCCTTTCAAAATTGCATTAACTCTCCGCATAAGCAGATTTAAGACATCTTATAATCATGCAGACGCAGATTTCGTCTCATTAAACGGAGGGTCACTTTACCCCCTTATTTTGCAACGGAAAATATCTTATCTTTATTTAAGTATTGATTACCTTTATATGACAACTTGGCTGCATAAACCCCGACCTCTCGCATTTTGCGACCTCTGTACAATTTATACTTAGAGACAAATTTAGGGAAGCAGGTTAAGGCGACTTTGAGTCAATTTCGGAAGGCGTCCAATGTATGCAAAGTGTGTACTCTTCGGGGTAGTATTCGGATAAAGCGCCTTCGAGCACCCACACAATGCTGAGGCGTGTCGGAGGGGGGGGGGCTACACATTGAGACGTATGTTGCCATAAGCAACAAGCTCAACAAGATCAGGTCCGGTCGTCACGATAACTCGAGTGAAGTATTCACCGCAGATGTGGCATTGAAGAAGCGCTAATGTAACCAAGTAGATGCAGCAAAACATATTCACTCAACAGCAATAATTAGGGTGGCGAAGGTAACAAGGGTGGGAAGTGTGTTTGTTCGGTACTTAGAGCTGGGTGACTGCCGCCTCTGTATGCTTGTCCTGGTGCAACCTTGCACAGCTCCATTGAAATCCCGTTCCGGGGGTCGCCGCCCCAAGTATTACTGCTGGCAAGTGCGAAAATCGGATTTGAATGTGGTAGCGCTCGCGAAAACGTAGTTGCCATCTCTGTTTGGATGACATAGCTCATTAAAGCGTTGTCGTGGTCAAAACCGAGGGTAGTTTACATTGCTCAGGATAAGACACTGTGAAAGAAAGGGTCAACTTGACCCTTGATACGGTTGTGTTTACCATGACAGACGATGGAAGTGCCATGTGGTGCCCGTAGTCAACATCTTGTGCGTCCGTTTCCTGTTGCCAATCATGAATCGAGGTTCACCGGCTCGTCTCGCCTGCTTTGACGCAGTTGTGAATTAACTCTAGAGAGAGTACCCGGCCCAAAGAAGGCTTTGTCGGAACTGCTACCATGACGAAGGACCGCTTTGCCGCCGATCCGTTCCCCGACGTGCGCGTATCGGCTCTAGAACGGCTAGAGCTGATCAGCCTCGTCGATGAATACGTGGAGGACTACATGAAAAGGTATGAAGAGTTCGTCGAAGGCAAGCGCCAAGTGGACAAGCGACGCTGGGAGCACGTCAAGTCCAAAGACAATCTACGCGTGTACGCGGAACGTACTCCGAAAGAGCTCAAGCGACGCGGCATTGAGCCAGAGAACTCGTTGAGCGCCACACAACGACTGAAAGCCGACTCGACAGCGAAAGACCTGCCTGTGATGTTCAGCGTGGGCACGTTTGTCGGAGAGCTGGACGACCTAATGTATGGAGTCCTGAACCCGACGCTAGACGACATGCGCATCAAAGCTTCGTACGTGCACGACCTCGACAGTGCAGCTGTACTATGCTCGGTGCTAGGGCCCAGTAAGGACGATCCGTTCCGTTCGCTTGTGATCAAGTGGATGGAGATCGACGTGCCGCTGCAGTCCACACATTTGGTCAAGAGCCGCGACTTTGTGTATATTGAGGCGACTGGCACCATGTATCTCTCGAACGGCGACCGTGTTGGTTATCACTTGCTGCACTCGATTGAGTTCCCGCAGACCAAGCCGCTTCCGGGCAAAATCCGTGCGAACATGTCGCTCTTCGGCTGCTACAGGCAATTAGACAGAACGGTGGTCGACAATTTTGCGTGCGCCACGATCGACCCTGGTGGTGACATGCTGCGCTCACTTCTGCTGTCTGTAGCGGCGGGCGCTATGCTTTCAGCAACGAACTTCGTCTACTGTGGGCAGATGAAGAAGCTGGCGTGGTTGCTACAGCGCCACCACTCGGCGTACGATGCTGACCGAACAGCTCGACAACGGAAGGGGTGCGTGGTGTGCTCCAAGAAGACGACCAGTGTCCTCGGAAGCATTGGCAAGAGCACGTGCAAGATCTGCTACGGTTGCGTGTGCTACTCGTGCAAGATCCGTCAGTGCATCAGCTTTGTCGTGGTAGGCGGCCGCCTGATTCAGCGCAAGGTCGTTGTGTGCGCTAAGTGCATGGGCGAGTCGACCCAATGGAACGCGCAGGAGGCTGTCAGGGACCAAATCACCGAGTACGAGGCTTGCAAGAGCGACGACGTCTGCACAAGCTACGAGGCGTGCACGGTCTCGTGTGAATTGTCGTTTTTGGAGTCGTCTGCGTCGATACTCGGTCACTAGAGTTCGTGGCGTGTCTAGTTATTGGTTGGTGTCAAGTTGAAGTTGTCAAGTTATGAATGCAAGTAGTTGCGTAGGTGTCGTAGTTTGTGTACGAAGGAATACACTCGCTGTTCAGCTCGTTAAGTCCCACGCCATTTCTTGACCGTAAACCGAGTCTGTTGATGCTGCTTCGTTCCATCTTGCGTGCACCTGTAGTACATCTCTGGGGGCCTGGAAGGGTCAAACTGAGTGCCGCTGTTGCACTTCTTGATTTGTAGTGACGTGCATATGTACACACGGAAGCTCGACGTGACCGTTTCCGCCCCACATCTTGTAATATGGACAATGATTGTCTGGCTGGAAGAATCATTACTTCTTCGGCCACGCCAACACACTGGACCCGTTATTACCTTCGCCGCAACCTCGGAACTATATGTTCCAGCAGATCCACCAGTATCCTTGGTTGCGAGCATTCCAGGCACTCGGCTGAACACTTCGGTCTCATCGTTACAGCCTTGTAACCGAGCGCTATTCTACTTTGACCGGGTCGGACATTCTCCTCCAGCTCCTTGGAAATGAACTCCAGTCTGTCTACTGCAGGCTTACAATAGCTCCAGGAATTTAGACATGGCCACCACGCTACGACGTGAGCTTAAGCTGTAGTCAAGCACCTCGGGCACTACTGGGAAGGGAAAATTCACGTTAGTTGGTCCGGAAAAGCACTGTAAAGTAGAGTCTGAAAAGAACGTGGTCGATTAGTCTGGTGGTCGTAATGTCGAGGCGCTTTAGACACCAGTCACTGCTGCCCAGTCTGTACGTAAGTACTAGTAGCTATCTGCCGCAGCCACGTTGTGTACCTCCAAGTGACCGGTTTGCAGTCTTGGCCATGCTGTGACACCAGGATGAAACTCTCTAAACGCACAACGCTACCAATCCGGGAAGCGGTCGGAGTGCACATCGTGGTGGCTCCATACAAACGCCGGCCCCAAGACGCATATGGCCGTTGTGCAGGATAAGGTCTCGGGCATTTAGGAGAGGAAAGGGCTCCGTCTGCCCGCAATACAAGCAGCGGCAAAGATGCGGTGACGTATCCATCGACTACGAGCTCCTTTCTACAGCGCACCATGTCGATCACCGACACCTCAGGGCCCCTTAATAATTCGATTGCTATCAAACGAGTGCTGTCAAACAAGCCGGTCGTACCGGTGAGTGGCAACGTGCAGGTGTGTTGAACACACAACGAACGCAGAGGAACACAGTATGTTCCTCTGCGTTCGTCGACTTGAGGAGAGTGGAAGTTGAAGCCGCTTGCTAGCGAATAAGATCTGCTGTGACTACTATGCTCATGTACCGCGCATCCAGTCACCGCTTTGTTCTTAGGCGTCTACAGTAGAGACCATCCAGTGGTGACAGACAGCCTGCCTCACTCACTGCAAGTAGCATAGCAGGCGCTTCCCAAGTCTCACTAGTGCATTTACTTCAGCGAGGATACCCGAGCCAAGAGCGCGCACAATGCCAAAGGACCGGTTCATCGCCAGTCCGTTCCCCGACGTGCGAGTAAACGAGCTGGAGCGCCGAGAGTTGCTCCACATCGTGGACATGCACGTGGAAGACTACACCAGTAAATTCGTGGACCACGTCCTCGTCGACAAGCGCAAGGTGGACGATCGACGTTGGGAGCGCGTCAAGTCCAGAGACAAGCTCCACGTATATGCCGAGCGCACTCGTAAAGAGCTCAGTCGCCGCGGTATCGAACCGGAGACGTCGCTCAGCGCAACGCAGCGGGTACAGGAGCACTCGGCCACGAAAGACCTGCCCGTGGTCATGGGTATCGGTACACTCATCGGAGAGCTTGACGATCTCATGTTCGGTGTGTTGAACCCGACGCTGGACGACATGCGCATCAAGGCGTCGTACGTCCACGACGTTGGCAGCGCCGCAGTGCTGTGCCCCGTGGTTGGACCCACCAAAGAAGACCCGTTCCGTTCGGTCGTGATCAAGTGGATGGCAATTGACGTGCCGCTGCAGTCCACGAACCTGGTCAAGAGTCGAGACTTCGTCTACATCGAGGCAACGGGCACAACGTTCCTCCCGAACGGCGACCGAGTCGGCTACCACTTGATGCACTCCGTCGACTTCCCGCAGACCAAGTCGCTGCCCAAGAGGATCCGCGGCAGCTTGTCGGTCTTCAGTTGCTTCCGGAAGAAACGCGGCTACATCATCGAGAACTTCGCGTGGGGTATCGTCGACCCCGGACGTGAGATCATGCGGTCGCTCGCAGTCTCCGTGGCGGCGGGCACGCTGCTCTCTGCGACGAACTACGTGCACTGCGGGCAAATGAAGAAGTTGTCTTGGATGTTACAGCACCTCGACCCGTTCGAGCGTCAGCGCACAGACCAGAAGAAACAGTGCGTAGTCTGCGACAAAAGGACGAGCTCGGCCATCGGAAGCATAGGCAAAAGCACGTGCAAACTCTGCAGCGGCTGCGTGTGCCACTCGTGCAAGATCCGCCACCGCATCAACTTCGTCGCACCTGGAGGGCACCTCATGCAGCGCAAGATCGTCGTCTGTGCGCGGTGTATGAAGGGCGCCACCCGTTGGAACGCGCAGGAGGCTGCTAGAGATGAAGCAATCCGATATCAAGAAATTTCAGCCTCCTACTCTTTCATGGACACGTCCGAGTCTTCGTACAGTGAACATCACTAACTAAAACCGTATAAAGTTTGTGCTGGTCGAGTAGCTGGCAGTCGGATGAATATAAATGCTATGGCGCTCGCCGTCTTGAACCAGGATCACCTTCAGTACTTTTTTTTGTAGTTGTTGTAAAAAGTGGAGGAAAAAACTACGCACGGACAAATTCTACCGTCGACATCAGTTCTATCGCGGCAATATTATCAAAACAGGGAAGATCAAGGAGGAGAAGGACGCAATGACGACGATCAAGTGGCTGTATGGCCGCTTTCATGGGTGGATTGTGCCTTTTGGAGCTGTGTACAGATATACAGTTGGAGATCTTGCGGATGAAGTTACCTAGAGGGGGAGCCATGGGGCTGGCGATGGGAATGGCACGGCATGCCCCCGCTGAAGGAGAGAGGGCGTTTTTGGTGGATAATGGATTTTGAATCCGAACCCGAATTTCGGATTATCCGTCTGCTCAACCACCTCATTTACTTGAGTGTCCCAGCCTGCCGCGGTCAGATGGCTAATATTTTTGTGCGAGTTAGGTCAACTCTTCAAACAGGAAGATGCACAGCCACAAGATGGATGAGCGGCGCTGAGAACACGTCAAGTCCAAAAACTTTCTACGCATATACACCGGACGTGTTCGGAAGGGTACCCCAACTGTATAAGATTTCATCAAATAATAGTTCAACACAGCAGGCACTTGACGACAGGAATACCCAAGAAATAAATCGCGCCTGGACTCCACTCGAGGTAATTTATCGTTATTCGGCCCTGCACTTAGCACTATTATTGCAATTGGTCAATGTGAACCATAGATCCTGGAGAGAAGACAACGTACCAACCGTTTATCCGAATTTTGGCGAGCTCCTTGTTCCATGCAACGAACTACATGCATTGCGGACGGATGACGACGTTATCCTGTATACTGCGTCGTGTGCACTCGACACCATCGGAACGTCATGGTGAAAGTCGACCAGGCATAGTGTGTGGTATGCAGCACGAATTCGACCTTTGCAAGCATCCGTGGTGTTGAAAAAAACCCTGCTGCGGCTGCGTATGCTACTCGTGCAAAACGTGCCTACAAACTCAGTTCCACTGCACATAATGGTCAGCTGATTCAGCGCAAGATCACTATCTGCTCTCGACGTATGAGCAAGGCAAAAATTACAGTACGCTGGAGATCGCCCATGACAAAGCAATAGGTTCTGGTATTCACAACGTGTCCTTCGCCTCCAGACACTCCCATCAGCATCGTAGTTTCACTTAATTGAACTGCGCAACCAGATTCAGGGTAGTTGCCTTGTATTCACTCGGAAAACATCTAGGCAAAATGGCCAGATTCATCCCCAGTTCGAGTAAACAGCACATATATCACTGTCCTTTTTGTAATACCCGCAGCGCCGATCAGTAGCAATTCCTTCGCTCAGTTTAGCCAGACGAGAAGCTGTCAGTATTGCCATAATGTTATTCTTCCTGGATGATGTCGCGAAAAGCAGGGTAGTGCTGTAGAACCCACCGGTGCATATGAGGGTGGCTGTTTTCGAGTGTCTCCAGTGCAGCTTCCTCTGTGCAATCCACATTACACTGATAGTGCAGATAGAGTACCACCTCAAAATTATTGAAAGCTGCACCATAATCCACAGCGGCAGCCGTGTAGCCTTCCGACTGATTAGCGTCAAGCCATTTCACCACGTTTAGATGCCCGTTTTAAGCAGCTTCGTCCATAGCACTCGTCGTACAGCCTTCCGTCCGATTGGAGTGTAACCATTTAACGACTTCTAGATGGCCAGCGGCAACGCCTTCATCCATCGCGCTCTGAGTACACCCCCCTGATCGATTCGTGTGCAACCATTTAACGATATCGAGGTGTCCGGTCATGGCTGCACTATCCAGAGCTCTCGTTGAGCATCCTTCCGACCGGTTTTCGTGCAGCCACTGCACCACCTCGAGACACCCTTTGCGCGCCGCCATATCCATAGCTGATTGCGTGCAGCCTTCATCTCGATGTTCATGTAACCACTTGACCACGTCCAGATGGCCACCGGCAGCGGCTAGGCAGTGGAGCAGCCTTCTCCTCTGTTGTTGTGAAGCCACTGGACAGCACTCAGGTGTCCATTTGCAGCAGCGCGATTCATGGCGTCCGCTGTGCATAGCAAGCGGGTCTCACCTACTGCTTGAAGCTCATGCAGGTACCTCAGCACGTCGAGGTGCCCACGGCCAGCAGCAGCATCCATTGCGCTTGTATCCGCAGATGTTTGCCACGCCTGAGTTGCACCGTACGTGAAAATATCCATGTCGGGATCGCTGTTATATTCCTCATAGAGCCACTTGACAACATGGACGAACCCGTTCCTCGCGGCCAGCACCATCGTCCTCCCCTCCACTTTATGAGCTTCTGGGCTGGCCTCCACCACCAAGTGCTGGAGGTTATCTATTTCATCTCCAGGAAGTTGCACGCCATGCACCGGGCCCTTCGCGATCTCGCGAAGGTACTTTGCTACCGATAAGTGACCGTGGACAGCGGCGTTATGGATCGACAGCGCCGCCACTGCAATGACCATAATTGGGTGCGCGATTTCCGCGTGACTCTGCAGAGTCCGCTCGATGATCCAGCGCGCGACGTCCAAATGTCCTGCGCCCGCAGCCGTGCACACTAATGCGATGCCCGGGTCGCGCTGCCCTAGTTCCACCAGCCACTGCAGTACATCCAGCCGTCCGCTGGCTACAACACCCCGGACAGTTCCGTCGTGGCGTTCCGGCCAGCGCGGGCCTTGATCCACCAACCATTCCGCCGCGAGGACGTCCCCCGTCGTCAACGCCGAGCGAAAAGCCGCCTCCAAATCAAAGTCTGCGTCTGGAATATGGCGGTTCAGCCACCACACGACGTCACTGCGGCGACTCAGCACGGCGGCCGACATGGTGAGCCCTCCCCACTCGGTCGGGTGGCCCCTGCCAATGTCCCCTCTCTCCTCCAGGAATCGACTGTCGTTCTCGTGAAAGAACCGCAGAATCTGCAGCGCCCCCGCCTTGCAAGCTCTGGCCACGACCTCCGACGAGAACGTGAAGACCGTGAACCCTTGGAACTTGGTCGACAGCCACGCGGCCGTGTCCAGATCCGAGGACGACGTGCTCCAAGCACTTTGAGAATAAATATTGGCGGTAGTGATTATCCGTGCGGAGGAACCGCCGGAGCGTCCATCTACTGTTTGTGTCATTGGCGGAGACCTCGAAGACCTCGCTACTGTCCCAGATGCGGTCCAGGAGCCGCGCGGAGCCGAATTTGCAGGCAGCGAGCAGCGGCAAGTCCACGGACGAGTCCAGGAACGCGGAGACGCGGGCCGCGACGTGCGGGAGGCCGTCGAACGCGGGTTTGGAGCGGAAGACGAGCGCCGCGGCGCCATCTTGGTGTGTGTTTGTATACCTTGAACTTGAACAGTGTATGCCATATGGTAACAAAGTAAGGTTGGTGTGGGCCACACAATCGTAGCAAATCCATATTCTGGATCGCCCGTCCCGAAGGTGGGTTTCCAGACTTTGGAACAGTACTCGGAAGCCCACTTTAGATCCGTGATGCGTCCCGGAGCTCGTCAGTCATAGTGGAACCTGGTGTCTCCTAGTTTACAGGTGGTGGATCAAGCAAGAATGAAAATCCTGAGTTGTACATGTATCTCTGACATTTCCAGATACCAAATACTGGAATACGTCGTATATATTATATTGGGGTAATGGCGTTGCCGTACAATCTGCAGCCCTCGTTGCAGGCAGTGTCTTTGCAGCTCAGGCACGTGCGAACGCTGTGCCGGCCATTCTCTTCGAGTTTTCCTAGGCTCTGACCTGCCTTCTGCCTTACTTTACCCGATACACTTCAGTAATACCAGTGCGTGAACATGTATAAAGTCGGTGCCGCCCGGAGTGCTGTGTCCACGGACACAGGCGATCTACAGAGAGACGACTTCAAAAATTCCCGCGCAATTCAGCGAGCGACGTCGGACCTTGCCGACGGTGCAAGCCGAAGGAAACATCCAGACTTCGGTCAGCGCGGAGACCGCGACCCGCTACTGTAATTTGCTGCTGTGGCTACCTCGCGCTGCATATTTAGCGACTATCCCTGTGCGGTCTCTACTCTGACCCTGCCGGCATTCTACGCTGCGTGCCAGTCGTCCCGTTGTTCAAATCAAAGGATCAAAGGATGGGGGTTGATACTGGCAGGTCAGGCTGGCTGATGCCCGCAGAATATGGACCGCACGGACGTGAGATAGTCACACTTGGCGATTTACTCCCTGTGACGATGCCTAAAGACGGATTCGCGAGGAATCCCTACCCGGACCTCAATGTGACCGAGCAACAGCGGGAGCAGCTCATCGAACTCGTGAACGGGTGCGTGCAGAACCATTTCCAGAAGTACGAACAGTTCTTCGTCACGGAGCAGCACCACGTGGACGAGCGCCGCTGGGAACACGTCAAGTCCAAGGAGGACCTGCACGTGTACAGCGAGCGCTCGCAGAAGGATCAGGCGCGCCGAGGTCTCCAATCCATGAACCCGAGCCAGCTGAGCGAACAGGAGAAGGAAATGGCAGCTATGATGACAGTGGGCACGGTGGTGGGCGAGCTGGAAGACCTCATGTTCGGGATCATTAACACGACTCGGGACGCCATGCGCATCAAGGCTGCGTACGTCGGGGACGTGGAAGGTGGCGCGATCCTGTGCCCCGTGGTGGAGCCGAGCGAAAAGGAGCCGTTCCGGTCGCTGACGGTCAAGTGGATGGCGACGGATGCCGCGCTCAAGTCGAACAAGTGTCGGGACTTCGTGTGCATCGAGGCCACTGACGTCCTCCATCTGGAGAACGGCGAGCGCATCGGCTACCACGTGCTGCACTCCATCGAGTTCCCGCAGACTAAGCCCCTGCCGTACCTTATCCGCGGCAACATGTCGGCTGTCGCCTTCTACCGACACATCCACAGCACCATTATCGACACCTACGGCTTGTGCATCGTTGACCCGGGACAGAAGACCAAGCGCCTCCTCTTCATGCCAGCTCTGGCGAGCTCCATGCTGACTACGACGAACTACGTGCGCTGCGGCCAACTCAAGAAGGTGGCGTGGATGTTGCAGCGCCAGCACGCGGGCTTCAAGCTGCGTGAAGAAAGCCAACACAAGAAGGGATGTGTCATGTGTGGGAAGGGCAAAAGTATCCCTGGCCTCGGTAGAGGTACGTGCAAGCTCTGCACGGGCGACGTGTGCTACTCGTGCAAGGTTCGAGAACGAATGCACTTTATCGGACAAGACAGCGAGCTGATTCAGCGCAAGATCACCTTCTGCTCGCAGTGCATGAGCAAGGCTATCAACTGTAACACTCAGGAAGCCGCGCAGGACCAAGCGACCGGTTATCACGACTCGTACGATAGTGCCTCCACGTTCTCGGAATCGACATTCTCGGCATTCTCCGATTCTTCGTCGGTTTATCACTAAATATAACGGGTTGCTAGGGACGTAGGCTTCAATAGGAAGTTGCAGCCAAGTGGTGTGTTTGTAGTGCCAATAAACAGTTTTGTTTGCATTTGCCAGCCTTGAGTTTTTGCACGTGCGTTTCTTCAACTTTCTTCAGTAATACTACTACTAAGTATTGTACGTGGGGAATTCAACTTGAAGTAGCTCGATACTGGGGCAGAATCTTTGAACACCCGAGGCGATAATATGGTCCCCTCCGACAGCTTCATGTCTAGATCACTTTGTACCGCCTTCCGTCCGATTGCCAGGTAACCACTTTACAGCTCCATCGATAGCTTCCGATGGAGACGAAGCCATTCGACGACATTCATACACTGCATACCGTACAGCTATAACCTGACACTTGCAACTCATGCAAGTACTACATCGTAATTACTCGTTGCTGCATCCACTGCAGTGATATCCATCGGCGCCTACATTCGGAAATATTGTTTTTTTTTAATTTAACATACGACCATAACATCCTGTTACAGTTTACATCAATAGTAAAACCAAGTAAGAGGTAAACTATCTATAACGAAAGCCTGATTTTTTTTCGCGTAGAGTTCTCATTCACGTGTTCCGTGGCAAGCGTTATTATATAATAGATCTTTTGCCTTCTGGTGGATAAATCTTCAACCTTTGGGGCTGTTCATCTGTTCCAAGATTTTTGCCTCACAGTATTAACTCTTTAATTAATATCCACGTGAGTTCACTTGAGCCTGGCCAGTTGAACTCCCAATCTCCCAGGCACTTCCCAAGCACGCATCGTTTACGGCAACCTGCTCCGCCCGGCAACTCCTGATCACACGATGGGAACCGTAGCTCAGTGCACGCTCAGCTGCGGATACCGATCGAGCTGGGGCTGGGCTCAGTTGCCGATTTCCCCAGTCCGACGACACACGTGGCGAGAAAAGAGATCGCGCCGACATGCCCAAGGACAGATTCATCAACGCGAATCCGTATCCGGACGTCAACATATCCGAGGAGGAGCGCCAGCAACTGATTGAACTTGCAGACGGGTTTGTTCAAGACTATTTCCAGAAATACGAAAAGTTTGTCAGTGTCGATAGACGCCAGGTGGACGAGCAACGCTGGGGGCATGTCAAGTCGAAAGACAACCTCCACATCTACACTGAGCGCTCTCAGAAGGAATTAGCGCACAAAGGTCTCGTGCCTGAGAACGCACCGAGCAGCACCGATCTTCTGGACAAGGTTGGGGTTCCCGAAAAGGAATTGCCAGTCATACTGAGTGTGGGGACCTTTGTCGGAGAAATGGATGACCTCATGTTTGGCGTCGTGAACCCGACGCTGGACGTCATGCGAATCAAAGCCTCGTACGTGCATGATCTTGACAGTGCTGCGGTGTTGTGCTCGGTGGTGGAGCCTAGCCTTGAGGAGCCGTTCCGATCGCTGGTGGTGAAGTGGATGACGATCGATGTGCCGCTGCAGTCTACGAATTTGGTCAAGTGTCGTGACTTTGTGTACGTTGAGGCTACTGGCATCCTACACTTCTCCAACGGTGATCGCGTTGGCTATCATTTGCTGCACTCTATCAACTTCCCGCAGACCAAGCCACTGCCGAACACGATTCGTGGGAACCTCTCAGTCTTCGGCTTTTTCCGTCAAATTGAAGAGAATGTGATCGACAACTATGCTAGCGGCATCGTGGACCCTGGAGGCGATATCATGCGGTTCTTGCTGATCCCGACGGCGGCAGAAGCGCTGCTCTCCGCGACGAATTATGTGTACTGCGGACAGATGAAGAAAATATCGTGGATGTTGCAACATCGACGGTCGGCCTTTGAGCGTCAAGATCTACATCTAGCACGGAAATCAGATGAGTGCGTCATGTGTACGAAGGAGACAAATAAACTACGCGGTGTCGGGAAAAGCACTTGCAAACTGTGCTACGGCTGTGTTTGCTACCCGTGCAAGATCCGAAGACGCATCACATTCATCGCGTTGGATGGACAATTGTTTCAGCGCAAAATCACCTTCTGCGCCAAGTGTGTGAGCATGGCTACCAAGTGTGATGCTCAGGAGGCCGCGAGAGACCAAGCGGTGGGCTACGAGGCTTACAAGGCCCTATCCACATCTTCACAATCGAACACTGCGGAGTCGTCGATGTTTGAATAGTTGACCACATGGATACACCGTCAATGCTGCATGTGCAAGTACTACGACTTGTGAGAAGTTTGAGCCGCGAAGACAAAGGATACTTGCATAGCTAAAATATATAAAGAAGGCTCAAATTAAGAGGGCTACGGCTAGTCATGTACGCTAGGCACAGGCAGAAAACACCTCGGATACAATCCCCAAGTCGGCCCTGAGTACTTGCTGGCCAACTGAGTGAACATGAGAACTCGGTACTCTGCCGAGACTTGTTCACACACAATAGCAGACCAGGGCCATCATTTAACCGTCGTGAGAGCGTGGACCAACGGCAGCTGCAGAGGCGATGGTAGTGAACTTAGTGGCGAAGAGGAATTCGATGACCAGATCAAAGAGTGAGGGAGCACCAAAGCGGTACTTGTTGCATGCCAAACCAGGTGGCTGTACGTTCTGCTTCTCCTGTTTTGCGCTCACTCGGCAACATCGCAAGTGCTTCCAAATGCCATTGCCCCGAACAGTCTTCTGGCGCTGAAGAATTGCTGATTCCTTCGTGGAATGAGCAATTATCTGCATTTTCACCCATAATTTATGTTTCTTTTTATATATAATCCCAGGGACATCGCTAGCTCGAGGATTCTGCACCCAATCGATCGCGGGCACTAACTTACCGGTGGGAGGTCATCGTGACGGACATTCATCCCATTAAAGGCAGGAAGGGGAAGCGCACTTTTTAAAGTGCGCTTAAAAGCAACTGCAAAATTCGGAAAGGTTTACCATCCCACCAGATCGCTCTACTCAATTCCATGGACAACTACTCGCTACCATTAAGGAAGGTCTCTGGGCGTCAAGGTGACTTGCGGTACTCACAGGACACCCGCAAGGGAGCATGGCTTTGAGATTGACAGTGCTTGGCGCAGCAAATACAGCCGACGCCATAGCGGTTTACGATTCCTGCCCATTTTAATCATTATTTCGTGATGTCGACTGCGAAGCGCACAACCAGTGGTCAACAGCGTTGATGACCGGCTAGAGAATCGAAAAAATTTCGAGAGTCCGTGACACTCAAAGCTTCAGCTGAAACGTTGTTCCCCACAACGAACTACGTCGCCTGCGGACAAGCCAAGAAACCCGCATGGAGACATCAGCACCGCCGGGCTGAGACTTATACTAGTACATTGAAGTCACGTAGATGGATGGATTGCCAGCCACAGGAGGTCTTGACGCCGCAAAATCGCCAATTCAAACTTAATTCATGAATGGTAACAATGTAGCATGGTGTTCATCTGGTACGTCACGGGGGTATCTAGCAAAAGCCTGATCGCGTTCCTATCTATGGCTGCGGATAGTGCTCCTCAAACCGTTCATAGATGTTCTCCGTGGTCGAATGCTCGGTGTTGGAAAGCTCGTCTTCGGTGCAACCCCGCGGAATTGGACCACACGGATGGTTTTAGCAGCGTGAAGCCGCTATCTGATGCACGACCAGTACTTCACTACTTCCAGGTGCCCGTTCGGAACACTTTGCTGCCAGGAGAGTTGAAGGCATAGATGTCGATGGTGTAGTGGCTGGTCAGTCTATAAAAGCGGGACAGGGTGACGGAGTTGGTAGCTGATACGGTCTCCGTTGGTGAAGGAAGTGCCGGAAAGAGTTCGCGGTTCTGGGTCAGACCGGTCTGGCTGAGATTGCTACGACTGACCCGAGTCCGACAACGACGACGACGTCAGCAGAGACGACGCGTGCAGCGTTTTGCTGGCGTCGTAGCCCCTGGCCATGTCGCGAGCGACCTCCAGCGCGTCCAACCTCGACGCGTCACCCGCGCACATGGCGCAGAACGTGATCTTGGGCTGCAACATCTTCCCGTCCGGGGCGAGCAGGCTCAGACGCTTCCTCACTTTGCAGGACAAGCACACGGGGTTGAAGCAGACTTTGCACGTGCTGCGTCCGATGCTGCCCAGTCTTCCTCTTGACGTGTTCCTCGTACATGTCGTGCACGCGTTGGCGGTGGATTGAGTACTGCGAGACCTCTCTCGCTCTTGTCGACGCTGCATCATCCACGCCAACTTGGTCATCTGTCCGCATGGCTCGTAGTTCGTGGCGGAGAGCAGGCATTCAGCTGCGATCGGGAGCATGAGGAAGCGCGGTAGCTCGCCGCTGGGCTCCAGTGTACTGAACGAGTGGTTGTCGATCACGTTCTCGCTCAGTTGTCGGAACATGCAGCAGATCGAGAGGTTGCCGCGCACCACGTTGGGTAGCGGACGGGTCTGTGGGAAGGCGATCGAGTGCATGAGGTGATAGCCCACACGTTCGCCGTTCGCGAAGTGCAGGATGCCGGTCGCCTCGATGTAGACGAAGTCGCGGTTCTTGACCAAGCTGGTGGACTCTAGCGGCAGATCTCGCTGCATCCACTTAACGACGACCGAGAGGAAGGGGTCGGCCGCTGTTGGCACGGTGATCGGGGCTAAAATGGCGGCGTCGTTCAGGTCGTGGACGTAGGACGCCTTCACCCGCATGGTGTCGAGCGTCGGGTTCATCACGCCGAGCATGAGGTCGCCCATCTTGCCGGGGAACGTCCCCACACTGAGCATGATGGGGGTATCTTTGCTTCGCCCGTCTTGGAGAACCTGGAGTTCCTCCGGGTCTTGTCGTCGCACGTGGACGTGGATGTCATTGCGAGACTTGACGCGTTTCCAGCGACTGAGGTCGACCTGGCGCTTGTCGAGCTCCACGAAGCCCCGGTACTTCTCGAAGTTCTGCTGAACAAGTGTGTTGGTCAGGTCCAGCAACAGCACGTGGTCCTCCTTCGACAGCACCAACCCCGGGTACGGATTCGACTGGAAGCGCTCCTTCCCCATTGCCGCCCACCGATTTTCGTTAGTGGCTGGCACGAGGTACATGTAACCGGGAGTGGATGAGACTTCAGTCGCGTATCCTTGGCGAGGTCCAAGCTCGTGTAGAGATACGACATCCCTGATCATGGCGATCGTGATGTGGTCCGCTAAAGCCTGAGGTCTCTGCCTCATTGTACAGTATACGCTATCTCGATATCCTAGTTGTCCGCGGTACGCGTGGTAACCTGGCGAAATTCATCCTAAACGAATTCGGCAGCCCTTGCTGTTAGTCAAGTCATCACCAAAACGTTCAACAACAATTTTTTCCAGTGGAAGGAGGCCCATTCTGGATGAAAGAAATATAAGAAATATACCAAACAACCTTTTCACAGCGATGACGACTGATTTGACCGTGTTTCTGACGTCGAGAAAGAGGACAACGACGCCTAGCTGGGATCTTACACTCTGGCCATATCCAGGGCGTTTGATTCCGGATCTCGCGCGCCACTTTCTTCAGCCTCCATGTTCGAAGTTTCGGTCACACATCGAACGCAAAGTACAACTTTAGGCTCCGTCCGGAGCGACCATACTGATTGAGCTTCCGAACTCTGCATGGCCGACAGACGCTTTGAAAAGGATTTTGAACGTGGCTGCTTCTGATGGCCCCTAGTTCCCCCCCTTGGAAATGACGTCACGCAGTGGACAGAATGCACTCAGGACATGGTGCCAGACGGCATCGTGGCCGACGAGCGATAGAGACGTCGGCAAGTAGCGGGGAAGTGCAAGCTTGGGCCGGGTGAAACGACTGAGACCGGCGTGGGGACATAGGAAGTCGTTAGGAGTGAACTAAGTGACAACAATGTACCTCAACGAAAAATAAAAAAATAAACGAAGAGCAACGTCACGAGAGCTCCCACTCTTTGGCAAGCTGCATCACCCACGCCAGCTTCAATTGTCTTGCCGCACGGCTTGTGGTCTGCAGCTGAAAGTAGGCGGTCTGGAGTACAAGAACCTGTACGAGCCCCCCCCCCCACCTGGCTCAAATATGCTCAGGGAGTAATAGTCGACTACTCTCTCGCTAAGTTGACGGAACATGTAGCACAAGAAGACACCACGTTCATCAGGTGTCGCCCACACGCGATCCGTTGTCAAACTGTAGAAACCGCGTAGCATCAACGTACACGAAGGCCCCGTTCTTGATCACGTTCAATGGCTCCAGCGGCAGGTCGAGCTGCATCCACTGACGATGAGAAAAGGTCCTTAGCTGAGGGCAAGACCAGCGAGGCGAGTACGGCGACATCACTCTCGTCGCGGACGTACGAAGCGTTCGTCCGCAATCCAACTCCACCTTACACTTGTTGAGCATGGCGAAGCTCCTGTACTTATTGATGATGTTCTGTTGGATGAGGGCGTTGATCAGCTCGGGAAGCAGCTTGTGATCCTTCTTCGAGCGCACGAGGCCTAAACACGGGCTCGATTGGATGCACTCCTTCCCCATCGAAATGCTGAAGCTCTAGACAAATTATTTTGCGTCGCCGAATAGACACCGGGTCGCCCGTGTCGTGATGCAGATTCTTCGTTTTTGAGTACCTGTCAGGTACTACCTGATGTAGCTGCAGTATCTGACCGCAGCATCGTATCTACACACACTCACTAACTGCATGTGCTGACCAAGTTCTACTGTACAGCAATCTCGGTGGGGTCACGTTGCCAGCGTTTGCCTGATTCATACGATGGATTGGTATGATGGATAGGCGGCGTCAGCAACCAGAGGTCGAAGTGGGCAGGGTCGCAACTTGTGTTCGTTGTCTCAGCTCGATCTGACGTCTCAAGAACATGGTCTGGTACAGTATCTGTAGTAGTATGTTCTACAATACGAGCTGCGTCGTTAACGACGTTATCCTAAACTCAATCGTGTGTGAGTCTCCGCTACAGACATTGGAGACCACAAGGTCTCATCTGGCCCTCACGAACGCGCGATAGTGTTGGGAGACCACAACCAGAGTTCGATAGTAAGCCGTCAGTAGTAACTATTTGATAATACTACTACCGGTATTAGATATTATCAATATTCAAATATCCGTAATTTTGCGGTAGTAGGATAAATATTAGGAGTAAATCCAACAGTTCACGAGATAGTAACTATTATAATATAATATTTACACCCGTGTACTTTCGATACATTCCTGTCTAAAGCGATAAAATTGTTGTCCCGTAAAATCCTGTTCGTTAGCATTGCATACAAACTCTAAGAGTAAGCATTAGATCGAGTAGTAGTAATACTCATACATATCGATATGATAGTAAGATTACTCTCTTCTCACTGGATGAGTTGAAAGTAGTAGGAGTAGATATTAAGGATGCCACCCGGTAGTCGTATTAGTATACTACCGCAAAATTCGGTTACTATCGAACTCTAGCCACAACGCCAAGTCAAACTCTGCTCAAGGTACATGTAATTGATGCATTCGCCAGTGGCAGTGGGCGAATCGCCACCAACGTGACCGAGATCCTGCTGGAAAGCTTCACAACGGCACGATGATTGACACTTGCTACCTACTGCTCTGACACTGTGCGTGTTATTATTTGCGTCGGCCCAAACGGCAGCGTGCTGCCACTGCACTGCAGTCAACCAGCCCTTCGTCTTCGTCAGTTCTGCTCGCATAGCGAAGTCTCCGAGGCGTCCGATTGCGAGGAACGGGAGTAGGCTTGAAAGCCTCAAACCCTGCGCGTTCCCACTTGGTCGTTACCTGTCGCAGAAGTTGACCTTGCACTGAATGAGCAGGTTATCCAGCCCGATGAAACTGGTGCGAGTAGCACACACAGCTGTAGCAGATCTGGCACGTGCTCCAGCCAAGGGCCCAGGAACCTCGAGTTCTCCTTTTTGGTGCACATGACGCACGTCTGGCTCCCTTGCGTTGGCCTAGGTGATCCTTGCTCGAATGGCGACGTTGCAGCCATCCACGACACCTTCTTCTTCTGTCCGCAGTACTCGTAGACCGAAGATGAGAGCCTAGCCCCTGCAGCCGCCGGGGATCATCACAAACCGCATGATTTCACCCCCGCGGCTCATCGTTCCGCTCGCGTAGTTGTCGATCACGTTGTGGTCGATCTGTCGAAAGATGCCGAAGATCGAGAGACCTCCGCGGGTTTTGTTGGGCAGCGGCTTGGTCTGGGGGAAATCGTCCCGACACGGGCACCGTTTGGCGAAGCACAGGATACCCGTGGCCTCGATGTACACGTAGTCTCGAATCTTCACCAAGCTCGTGGCCTGTAGCGGCAGGTTGATGGTCTTCCACTTGATGACAAGTACAGTACGTCTCAATGGGGTACGGTGGTGACAGGAGAACGAGAAATAACCCCTCACAAGTGGCCATGACACGCAGCGAGGTCAACACATCCGTTGCACAAGAGTTCGCAGTTTGTAGCCGTGCTGCTGTGGCCATGAGAGTTGGGTTTGATGAGATGACGAGATGAACTAGATCGGAGTTGGTAAAGTGCTAGAACTACAATAAGTAAAGAAGGAAGAAGGGGGTCATTAACTTCTCATATCACTCCACTCACTCACGCTGCCTTGGAATAGCGACAGCGGACGTTCATCAATGGGGGAGGCCACGTCCAAAAGAGGACCCAGCACTACCCACCGACATCCCGAGTCAATGAATGAAGTCGAATACGATCATCAAAGTTAATGAGATTGTCTACGAGGAAAGTCAAGTAGAAAAGAAGGTACTATAGAAATGATCCTGAATAAGTACGGTCTTGACTGTAATTAACGAAGGGTTCGGTACCGTATATGTGTACACCAAATCTCACGGGCAGCAGTGAATTGATTATGGACATTTCATTGGCGCGATCACTTCAACGACCAGCACTCTGCACTGTCAAGTCGTTCATCGTATAAGTTGCTTTACCCAAGACGTACCATTCCGCCTTTCACCAGGTAGAGCTTGTGCCCGAGGTCCCCTTCGACGATAATGGTGTCCCTGGGGATGTAGAGCTCGGACTTCAGGCGCACTGCCAGTCCGTTTATCTTGTTCAAAAAGGGTGCGATGCAGAGGTTTTGGAGCGTATCGCCGTGGAGATCCATCACAAGCTGCACGCGCAGGTTCGAGGACAGGTCGCTGAAGGTGGCGTAGATGTCCAGTCCTTTGAGGTACGTGTGCTGGAACTTGAGGCAGTGCAGCACGCGCGTGCGGATACTGGTCGTGACTACCACCCAACATGATGGAAAGGAATCCGAGACCTGACTACAATGAAGTTTAAGACTGATCTGGGACCCGAACCAGTAAAGACAATATATGTAGAATTATCGTTTCTGAGAAAAATCGCAGTCGGTTCCGCCGTCTTCCTCTCCGTGCAAATGAGTGTAAGCATGTCCATCAATACATTGACCAGACGTCCATTGTTGTGGCAATTTTTCACTCCGAAACTACTTGCGAGCGGATGTTCACTACAATCGGAACCAATTCCATCTTGGGATGGATTACGTGGTTGAAAACTATGTTGGAATGGATGTGTATCCGCTGGCTATTCGGCCATTTCTGCGGGTGCACCGTCTCGGGTAGCGCAGTGGGCAATGCAGCTAAGCATGGAAATCTTGAGTTGCTGCAGTTTTTCAAGAAATTTGGAACGCCGGCCGATGACGCCGGCCGATGACGCCGAGGGGAGAGATATTCGCCGTGACGCCGGCAAATATCCTCTAAAAACCAAGGAATCAAGCATTTTGTGAAGTGGGGAAGGCGAGACATGGTCCATGCTGCTAGGTACAATCACCCTGAGAGCGTATGGTGGCTGCATCACAACGTTCCAGTTTATCGCTGGGAGATAGCAGATATTGTACCGGCAGCTGTGAAGAATAAGGACATGATGTTGGTCGCGTGGGTTCATCAGAACTATGGAGTGGATCCGGGGAGTGCGCCCAATGCGATGCAGGAAGCTGTGAGTGGGGGTCGTCTCGACATTCTAGATTGGTTGTACGAAAATGGATACTCCACAAATGCTTGCCCGGTAGTGGAGCAAGCTGTTGAAGGAGGCAACCAGGACGCTCGACTGTCTCATTGAGCGGAATTTGGTCAAAGTGGGCCAATCCATTGCTGTGGCTGCCAAGCGGGGTAACTTGGAGCTTGCAACGTGTTTATACGCTCATTTACTGGGTTCGCAAGGCAGGTGCCATCGATACAGCAGCGAGGAATGGACATCTCCAAGTCGTTAAGTACTTGCATGGGCTCTCCACTTTGTTCCATCAAAGCGGTGAACAGATGCGGAAACGAGGTGGAACACGATCTGGCACCGGGCCAACCTGCACAGCAGCAGCAATGGACCAAGCCGTGGCTAACAACCACCTGGCAGTAGTCCAGTGGTTGCACAATAATCGGGAAGAGGGGTGTACGGTGCGCGCTATGGACCTGGCATCGTCGGGTGGGCATTTAGAAATGATGAAATGGCTGCAAGCAAACCGATCGCTAGGTTTCACAGCTAAAACGTTGGATCTTGCTGCCCGAAATGGCCATCTTGAAGTCGTCAAGTGGCTGCACGACAACAAGGCGAGCTGCACAACTCAGGCGATAGATTGTT
This sequence comes from Phytophthora pseudosyringae, assembly GCA_019155715.1. Lineage (NCBI taxonomy): Eukaryota > Oomycota > Peronosporomycetes > Peronosporales > Peronosporaceae > Phytophthora > Phytophthora pseudosyringae. The sequence continues at coordinate 52,478 of JAGDFM010000078.1, forward strand.
CTGCTGGACAAGGCCACCTAGACGTCGTGAAGTGGTTGCACGAGAACCGTACCAAGGGTTGCACTACCGACGCGATGGATTTTGCGTCTAGGTTTGGCAAGCTGGATGTGGTGAAGTGGCTTCATCGTAATCGCTCGGAAGGTTGTACGAAAGCGGCAATTGATGTGGCAGCAGCGAAGACACATTCCGAAGTGGTGAAATTCCTGCATGAACATCGGAGCGAGGGGTGTACCACGGCAGCGATGGATGAAGCTGCCGACTGTGGCGCGTTTGATCTTATTTTGTTCTTGCATGCGTATCGCCAGGAGGGGTGTACGAAACGAGCATTTGCATGGGCCCACGACGAGCGAGAGGATATTTACGAGTGGCTGCAGGGCCATTACCCGGGTCTAGACTCTAGGTCCAGGCCTAGGTCCTAGAGCCGCCGCAGGTTGAAGATGACTTTTGATCGATTAATATTCATGACAGTTAGGTGAGATTTCTCCCGTTAAAATGCTTGGGTGCTTCCTCAGATAAAAAAAAACTGTTCGTGGGTCAACTACGAACTGGTATATAGCTCAACGTAATGATAGTGTGAGCATGGTTGTAAATGTATTTGGATCGAGTCGCCGAAGGCTATTTCAGTTTATTCTCTGACGAAAGCGGAATAGCCAACAGCGCCAGAGGTGGTGTGCAACTTTCGGACCGGAGCGACTGGAGCCATCGCACCACTTTATGCTTGACTATGCACTGTTCTTGGCGACACGAAGTGTTAGCACTGTGCTACATAAGCAGTAGAGCAGCAAAAACTACTTTGCCGTTTAAGTGAAAAGCTAGGCGTCACCAAATTGGAGCTGCATAGTGTCTACTAGTACTGCATTAATAGAGGTGTTGCTTCTGCACTTAACAGCAAAAGTTGGAGCATTTATCTTGCTCTTTAAGTTGAGCACCTCCGCCAGACAGGCAATACAAGTTTGATAACTTTTGTGTATGGAGGTGAGAATAAAGTTCTTCTCCTCTAGAAAAACTTTATTCTCTTTAACCGAGATCGGATACTTCTTTGAAGTGATGTACACCATGAAAGCTACGACCAAAGTATATTCTTCACACACATGTTGAATTCGTAGCCTAACTTAGTGACCGCTCGAAGATGATGCATCGACGCTGCTGTTGTCCGAAGACAAGGTTCTCATGAAGCTGGCTCTCTCACTGATCTCAAGCTTTTGAGCCGCAATCTGGGCACGGGCAACTCGAATAGCGCTCATGCTTGTCACTTCACTGATGCACGCAGTGCAGAATGTTACCTTGCGCTGCGACAGAAGAAGATCGGGATCCACGAAGCTCAGCTTCCGGGAGATCTTGCACGCAGTGCATACGAAGCCGAAGCACAACTTGCACGCGCTGTTGCTCTTGCCAAAGTCGCCGAGACGACGGCTCGTTACCGGCGCCGAGCATGTGACACAAATTCTCTTTTTGTTCGGTGCGCCACGTGCCTTGGACTCCGAGTATTTCTTGTCGAGCATGTACGTGAGCTTGCGCATCTGGCCGCAGTAGGCGTACTTCAGTGTGGACAGGAACACATTCGCCATATTCGGGACAACCAGCTTGCGAATCAAGCCGTTGTCGACCGGATCCATGACGCCCGTGGCGTACATTTCCATCGTGTTGGTTCCAATTTGGCGCCAGAACGCGATGAGGGACATGTTGCCCCGAATTCGATTCGGGAGCTGGTGGGTTTGCGCGAAGCTCACTGAGTGCAGCACGTGATAACCGATACGCTCGTCTTGATCGTTTCTGGTGTAGCCTGTGCCTTCCAAGTACACGTAGTCACGGTTCTTCACCAAATTCGTCGAACGAAAGGGGATATCAAGCTCCATCCACTTGATAACCAGCGACTGGAACGGTTTCTCCTCCGTAGGCAGACAGACATCGTCCAGGACGGCTGCACCACTGAAGTCGTCGACGTACGAAGCCTTCACACGCATCGTCTCGAGGTTTTCGCTGATGAGACCGAACATCAGATCGTCCAGCTTGCCCTCCATCGTACCAACGCAGAGCAGCATCGGTAGTCCCGACCCTGTCGGTTCGTTGGCGCCAGTAGCGGCAGTTGTCGATACCCCCGACCGCTCTGAGTAAATCTTGAGTTTTTCGCCTTCCTTGAGCAGTTTCCAACGCGTTGTGTCCACCACGCGCTTGTTTGCCGTGAACTTCTTGCAGTACTCGAGGTTGTTTGTGATACATTGGTTGGCCAGGTCTTCAAGCCGAGCTTGGTCCTCTGAGGTCAGATTCAACTCCGTGAATGGATTGACGATAAATCGGCCCTTCATTGCTGTCGAGGTTGTACAGGTAGAAATTGGTAGTGGCTCGATAGAGAATACTGAAGTGAGAACACGACGATGCTGGAGCTACTTGACACGAGTAGTCACGGGAATTACCGACAACTGGATCTCCAGCTGATGGACGGTAGCCATCTGTGCTCACCACGCACGACACAGCCGTCATTACGCCGCAACCTGTTAAACGCACGCTCAGAGACGAGACTAGATAATCTCTATACAGAAACCCTGGCAAACATAATACCATCGGCGGACACACTTCTTATTAAGTACAACAGGGTGATTAGACAACAGAGGGACCCGAATGCCATTTGGGACTTGTAAGAGTGGAGCACACACTCTCCCAGTCGTAGCTCCGTAACTTTCTTCACCGTGAACAACTCGTCCATGACAGGAAGTTCCGCTCACACCCGCGTTACCCGATTAGCTCAAAACACACCTAAGAGTGTCCGCAGTCGTGGTGCCATTGCCATCCTAAAATTCTACTTAAATTACAATCCTTACAAATTGCTTTGTCAATTGCAGTCTGGCGGACGAGTAGAAGCTAAAAATCTTCGAATAGCACGACAAGAACTCATCTCTTTCTCTCAGCGAAAGTTAGCGGATAAAGCCAATGGCGAGTTGGCTCTGTTCACGGCAGCACAATGCAGACGGCTTAGACTTGCGAAAACCGTTCATCATTAGGCACGCAATCAAGCCCCATTGTAGACTGGTGCGGGTCTTAGATTACATACACGCAGACGCCGATCCGAAGTTTTTTGTCAATTGGGAACTTTCCAATACGTTTGCTATGTAAATTTTGCACTGATCACTGATCTGTGGTGCTAAACAAGTATGAAAGCGCAAAATTTTACATAGCAAATGTATTGAAAAAAATCCCAATCGAGCATTAAGTTTGAAGTTTGACAGGTATTAATTAAACTCCATAATTAAGCCTGTCTACCGAGTCGGTGGATCGAAAAATGATAAGTACACCAGGATATTATATAGCACAGGTATTAAATTGGCCAGGGTTGTCTGTACCTGATAAGGCTTTCGAGAAGCGGCCACAATGCGACGCAGCTGTGTTTGGCACAGGTACAATGGCACGCCCAGTACGGACCTTAACCGGTGTTGACTCACACATCATCATTCCTAATACAGGGCGCCCAGCAAAACCCATTCGCATTGATGGCACTTGAGAATCGTCGCTGGTGTATGTCGAGGACTATTAAAAGGGATACTGTAATTCCGGAACTCGTCGCAGTCGCTGCAGCACAACACTGAAAAGCATTTCAGGTTTTGAGCCCGCCATTGCGACCTCAAATCTCTCAGCTGGAGATCAAGAACCAGCTGGGATAAGCTGTCCGAGCTGGAACAGACTTAGTCGAACCAGCTTGTCACGCTCAGCGTGAGACCCACCTCAAGTACGTACAGTACATGCATCATAATAATACGTGTGGCGGTTGGCCAGCTATGTTTGTGGTTACTTAAACGTAAACGATCAGCTCAACAAGACTCCAGAGCGCTACCAGGAAATAATACGGTTAAACGATCAGATCAACAGGACTCCAGAATGCTACCAGGAAAGAATCACGCACACTTCAGCCTAGAATGGATTGCTTCAGCACTTGCGTACTCATTGAAAATCACACAGTATTAACTTGGAGTAATATGATAGCCTCGTGCGTACGCATTAGTCAGGACTACGCGAGGCTAGGATAGGATAGTGGTCGTGAATATCACGCGTACTAGTTTTGGCCACCCGTACGGCATCGGTATATCGATAGCAAAAAAAAACATATCGTTTGAAAACCGGTATTGTATCGGTATAGCGATAGCCGGACTATCCTTTTTGGGACTGGGCTATTACGTGTAGTCAATAGATGACCAATACGTTGAGGACCTCTGGAAAAACGCAAACACCAGCAGAGAGTCGTCCGCCCAATTATAATAGCCACGCACATGATAGTGTAGTGCAGCTACGATCTAAAAATGGGCGCCCCTCGCTACATCAGAAGCTGGTAAACGCGACCACCTCGAAGTGTGATACATTGATGCCAGCTAATGACTTCCCATACCTACAAGTGCATCTGTGTCGTCTGTTGCTTAGTATCTAGCTGACCCTCTCGCCCAGCCTAGAGCTTCGCCACTCCTTACACCGTTGAACGTAGCCCCTTGCCGCTGGATCGTCGTAATCGTTAAAGTTAACGATGCCTTCTCGACCAAGACTTTTCCCAGATATACTGTGGTTTCCCACCTATTCGACGAGAACCCTGAAAGCTTGACGCAGTATTTCGTAGGAGTTGCTGGAACAAAGTTCGGGTACACATTACTCCAAGTTAATACGATTTTACTGGGATAGGAGTGAAGCGTATATACACAGCAGAATATGAACGGTTCCAACACTATCTATAAGAAAGTTAAATTGAAAGCCAATTAAAACTCAAACTCAACACTACCCAACATTAGCTGACACACACATGCATCGGAAGAGCGACCCCCGTCGGCTCGAGATCTCCAGCACCGGAGCGTTCAGAGTACAATTTCATTTTATTCAGCTTCCTTGGCCAGTTTCCAGCGCTCGTATTTCACACCGTGTGGCTTCGTTGTGAACTTGTTGACTTGTTGATTTAGTCGCGATACCCCGGTTGACCAGATCTTCGATCTGTACACGATCGTCTGACGTGATTGAGCACCTGGAACAAGTTGACGATACCGGTAAACCGCTACAACGGGATTGAGTCAACTTCTTTTCAACTTCACGATCCGACAGACTTTCTTGACACGGACGTCCTACCTTCAAGGTAGTACTTGAAAACGGGAATTCCTTATGTACAGATGAACCTCCTTTACCTAATACATCTCCTGGACGCTTTCGTTATTAAGTTAGCAAGTTGATCGTCGTAGCGTGGTTGGTGTGGTACACATTTTCTAAAAAATCGGAGAAAATATCATTAAATATGAAAATGTCAGACTGGTTACCCGCAGCTCTAGCCGAATGCAATCCGATGTGAAGGATGTGAATGCATTTTTTGAGCGCAGACTGCTTGATTGTAGCTCTGCTATCATCAGAACTTATCGGACGATGGACACAAAAACTATCAAGTACGACAGGATATCATCGTATACGTGCTCATCTTAGACAGGTTCATCTGTTCACTTACCGTGCCGGTGAGTGTACCACGCTGGCCGATCACATGATATCACCTGCTACTGTAGAGACTTTCCAGGTCAGTTAACGACTTGCGCGGAGGGAACACAACAGGGGAAAAATGGCAAAGGACCGATTCGCCGTCAATCCGTACCCGGGCCTCCAAGTATCCGAAGAAGAGCGCAAGCACCTCATTGACCTCGTGAACGGATACGTGGCGGACCATTTTCAAGAGTACGAGGACTTCGTCTCAATCGACAAGCGGCAGGTGGACGAGCAACGCTGGAAACATTTCAAGACCAAAGACAACCTTCACGTGTACTCAGAGCGGCGGCAAAAGCAGGATACTCGCAAGACCGTCGTGCCAGGGGACGACTCAAGCAACACCGATGGCGGTACTCCCGTGAAGGATATACCTGTTGTCTTGCGAGTGGGAACGCTCGTTGGCGACCTCGACGACCTCATGTTTGGCGTCGTAAACCCTACTTTGGATGTCATGCGCGTGAAGGCTTCGTACGTGCACGAACTCGATGCTGGATCGCTTCTGTGCCCCATCATTGAGCCCAACGAGGAAGAACCGTTCCGCTCGCTTATCATCAAGTGGATGACGATCGATGCGCCGCTGCAATCCACGAGTCTGGTGAAAGTCCGTGACTTTGTGTATATCGAGGCGACGGGTGTCATGCACTTCGCCAACGGAGACCGCGTTGGATACCACTTGATCCACTCCATCGAGTTCCCGCAGACAACGCCACAGCCCAACGTGATCCGTGGAAACGTTTCGTACTTTGGGTTTTTCCGACAGATCGAAAACAACGTGATCGATACCTTTGGTACGAACACTGCAGCCCCTGGAGGTGACGTCATGCGCTTCATTTCGCTTCGGGTAGCCACGGAAGCTCTCCTCTCGGCGAACAACCTTGTGTATTGCGGACAGATGAAGAAGTTGTCGTGGATGTTGCAGCAGCAGCGCACGTCACATGATCTCCAAAGCCAACGGAACCAGAATTGCGTGATGTGCAACAAGAACCCAACCGCGGGACTGCTGCGCGGGCTCGGCCAAAGCACTTGCAAGCTCTGTTACGGTTGCGTATGCTCTTCCTGCAAGATCCGAAGGCGTGTGAGCTTTATAACTCTGGACGGCAAGCTAACTCAGCGCAAAATATCGTTTTGCTCAAGGTGCACAAGCAAATCGACAATGTGCAGCGCGAAGGAGGCTGCTAGGGATCAGGCTGCAGGGTACAAGGCGTACAAAACTTTCTCGACATCCTCCACGTCGTCTGGCGATGACACGTTTTAAATGGGCTCGACTCAAATTCATAGAAACAGATGCGTTCGCTTGGAAAGTGAAGCCGACGCGTTCGTCTTGTACGTTGTTGAAGTGCCCAGTATCCTTCAGAAAGACGGTTTCTGTCGCGGTTATCTACAGTACCAGAACCGCTAAAATCGTCCACGTATGAAGCCTTGACACACCCTGTCTCGAAGCTTCGCTAATACATCCCGTCGATTGAAGTGCCCGCTTGGTGTAAGGCTCGCGAGCTGCGGCGGAACTAAGACAAAACTAACAAATATGGCTGCTGATCAATGCTGCGATTGTTGCACGTTGTACGTTGGCTGATTGATTGCTGCATGGAGAACAACAAAGCTTGCAGTCTTGTCTTCTATTGTGACCTTAGCACAGACATTCGACTTCCTGCTCATCAGTGAATGCTCAGTATCTGGAGCGTACCGACGAAAGTATCAAGAGAAGGTTACAATTCTTGTAACGGGTATATTTACAGTTATGCACAGCATAGCCCTTGTCGGCTGTCTAGTCCAAGAGTGATAAGTCTTCTGTACTCCTAGTTTCTGACTGTGAGGACGTCGAAAAGGCTTTGTACGCTTGATAGCCTGTTGCCTGGTCTCTAGCTGCCTCTTTCGCGTCCCACTTGGTCGCTTCATTCACACACTTGGTGCAGAAGGAGATTTTTCGTCGAATCAGTTGGTCATCCAGAGCGATAAAGCTGATGCGCTTGCGGACCCTGCACGCGTAGCACACGCACCCGTAACACAACTTGCACGTACTTGCACCCATGAAGCCTCTGATGCCTTTAGTCACCTTCCGTTCGCACACAACACATTTTTCGCGATGCATCTGGCCTTGTCGCTCGAAGGACGAATGTCGGTGCTGCAACATCCACGAGAGCTTCTTCATCTGCCCACAGTACACATAGTTCGTTGCAGAGAGTAGAGCTTCTGCAGCTACTTGAACCGATATGAAGCGCGCGATCTTCCCTTCTGGGACGACTGTGCCACTCGCATAGATATCGATGGCATTTCGCTCAATCTGCCGGAAGAACCCAAATACTGACAGGTTTCCGCGGATCATATTCGGCAGTGGCTTAGTCTGCGGGAAGTCGATCGAGTGCAGCAAGTGGTAGCCTACCCGCTCATCGTTTGCGAAATGTACGATGCCCGTTGCCTCGATGTAGACGAAGTCGCGGCTCTTGACTAGACTCGTGGCCTGCAATGGCAAGTCGATCGTCATCCACTTGATGACAAGCGAGCGAAATGGTTCCTCCACACTTGGTGCCACCACAGAACACAGCACTGCAGCGCTGTCGAGGTCGTGCACGTACGACGCCTTGATTCGCATGACGTCCAGCGTGGGGTTCACCACGCCGAACATGACGTCGTCAACGTCCCCCACGAGCGTTCCAACACTGAGAACCACCGGCAACTCCTTCTCAGCGGCAGCGTAGGTTGGATCCCAAGACATGGCCCGTGTGCCTCGGTCTTTACTTTCCTTTCGAGGTCGCTCTGCGTACACGTGCTGATTGTCTTTGGACTTGACGTGTTTCCAGCGCTGTTCATCCACTTGACTCTTTTTGGCGACGACGAAATCCTCGTATTCCTGGAAATGGTCCTTCACGAATCCGCTGACAAGGTCGATCAATTGGTTGCGCTCTTCCTCGGACACCTGTAGCTCCGGATACGGCTTGACAGTGAACCGGTCCTTTGACATGGTCAACGCGCGCTGGTATCTAAGAGAGGTGCGTGCGACGCAGGAGTTCGGCAAGTGCGTAAGTTTCCTTTGTTCATTCGACTGCAGTGTTCACCATCCTCAGATCCGGAGTTTGAGGCCTTACAGTAATAAGACCCTTACGTGCGTGGCCCATGGACGAATACGATGTTGACAGTCAGCTATACCTGTATGGTACATACTACAGGTACCGGAACGGGGTATTAACAGGTGGGACTGCCGCAAACTCCGTGGGAAGTGCATACAGAATTGTGAGGTACGGCAACCCTGTCCAATTTAATAACCTGTCGTACAGAAAAACTTGGCCAACTTAATACCATCGGTGGACACACTTACTCTCAAGTACAACAGGGTGACAACAGAGGGACCCGGATGCAAGCTGCTCCATTATGGTTTTTCGAGGTACTGAAACTTGTAAGAGTGGAGCACACACTCTCCCAGTCGTAGCTCCGTAACTTGATTCGCCGTGGATAACTGTCCACGACAGGGAGATCCGCTCACACCCGTCCCCTCCTTTTTTGCGTTACGCGATTAGCTCAAAGCAACCGTGGTGCCATTGCAATCCTAAATCCTGCTCAAATTACAATCCTCACAAATTGTTTTGTCAATTGCAGCCTGACGGACGAGTAGAAGCAAAAAAATGTCGAAATAATGGCACGACAAGAACTCATTTCTCTCTCAGCGAAAGTTAGCGGATAAAGCCAAGGGCAAGTTGGCTCTGTTCACGGAGACTTGCGAACGCCGTTCATCATTAGGCATGCAAACAATCCCCACTGTTTGCCAAGGAGACCAGTGCTCGTCTTCGCCATCTTATCGCTGATCACTAAAAGTCTAAAGCTGCAACTACGCAACGAATACCGTCAATGGAAAGACTGTACGCAGACGGCGACCCGAAGTTTTTTTCCCGTATGCTGTAAACTCCAACAGCCGTCCGGTAAATTCCGCCCAAGACTAATTAGCTTAAAAGCTCCATAGCTAAGCCTGACTACAGAGTCGGTGTACAGACAACCCTGGCCAATTTAATACTTGTCTTATCTAATATCCTGGTGTATCGAACGATCCACCGACTCGATAGTCAGGCTAATACGCGACTTAAGGTAAAAAAATCGCGATTTTCGGGGTAAGTCTAAAACTTATGAAATGCGCAAGAGTGCTTATGGAACATCTCGGTAGCTTAGAGGTAACCCCTTTATCCCCCGAATCGATGTAGATGCAGCATGTAGATACAGCAGAGGCTGTAACTCGCTCTACATCCGCCACCATGCCTGCTTGAAAATACCTCCTAGAATGGCGTCAACTCACGCGTTTCTCTAGCATGACGTTCGTGCGGATGGCGTTGTAGATGTCCGGGTCGTTCTCCATGCCTGGATTGATGGTGTTGGCGTAGCAGCCACCGTCAACGGTGTACAAGCCCTCGTCGCTCCAGCCGTGCTCGTCGTCGCCGATCAGATCGCGCTCGGTAGGTCGACAGTGTCGTTGTCCCCGCGCCAGACAGGCCGAAGAAGTTGATGACCATGAAGTCGGCATGGAAGGTATGGACCACGCTAGCAAACTCTGGGGTGGATTAAGATGCTGGTCACGAAGTGGTGCCGCACACCAGTTCCGCCATGACGATCGTTCAGGCGGGGATTATCGTCAGTGGTCGTACATGCAGCCCACCGCGATAAGCTTGGCGGCATTGGCGTCACGCCATTACGTACCTCGTCGTACAGTGCCGAGAAGCGTTGTGTTCGCCTAGTCCGACACTGCGGAGTCAGCCGAGTCCAACGCCATTAGATGTTGCACATTCTTGCCTTGCGCTCGGTCTCACTAAATTTAGACAAACCCAAAGAGTGTAGAATAATGACCAATTACAAAGCACTACGAGTAATTTCCATCCAATCAGCGAAAATTTGATAATAGAACCCCCACTTTATTTTCCTCCCGAGGCATGACCGCGTATCGGTTGTTATGCTAATTTAATGTGTATTAAAATACACGTATAGTGTTCGGCAGGTGGGCGAAGGGCAACTTGACCACGGGCATGGCTTCATCCTCGTCCTCGATCTGGATCGCTTCGATGATGGCGCGACAGAATTTGTAGCGGTTGTAGTGTTTACCGCTGCATAGGTATTTCCTCCTCGAGCATTTGCCACCTCACCAAATCCGAAATCCCCGGAGACCGGGAAGTTTCGGGCATTGAAGCGTTCCAAATTCTCTCCAGTAGAGAACAACATTAGCACGCGTCACGGAGCGCCAGTCCCAGTCCGTCCGTAGTCCAAGAAGGATGTGGGTGTAGACTGGCGGGAATATTTCACACGGTACCTTTGACGGCTTGATACTCGATTCCGGATAATCATTAAACATAACCAGCAACCGAAAGAACCCAACAAACTCGGTATCGTGATGTGGAAAGTTGAATTCCACTATTGCCTTCTATACTACATTGAATATATGCAAACAGTTCACAATTCTACTCCATCTAGAGATGGCGTCAGAAAGTCCAGGAAAGTATACGTGGAAGATGCTATGTACGTTGTGTACGCCGAAGACGCTTCATAATCTTTAGCTTCGTGAGTAGCAGGCTCCCAAACATCCATACACGTTGACGCACTGATACAAATCCCACAGAAAACAACCTTTCGTTGCACCAATTCGCCACAAATTGATAGAAAACTGAGACGCTGGTGGATCTTGCACGAATAACACACATCCCCTCCGCACAACTTGCACTCTCTCCGGCCAATGCTTCCAATGACATTGCCCGTATTCTTCCTGCAAACCACACACTGCTTCCTGTTTCGTTCTTTTTCCGGTCGCTGAAAGACGGAGCGTCGGTGCTGCAGCAGCCACGACAACTTCTTCATCTGGCCGCAGTACACGTAGTTCGTGGGCGACAGGAGAAAGTTGGCCACTACGGAGGTTAAGAGAAAGCGTATGGCATCGCCGCCAGGGTCGACGGTCGCACACGCGAAGTTACCGATAGTGTTGGAACCAATTTGTCGGAAGCAGTTGAACGCCGACAAGTTGCCGCGTATTTTGTTTGGCAACGGCCTCGCTTGCGGAAAGTCGATGGAGTGCAAAAACTGGTAGCCCACACATTCCCCATCCTCGAATTCCACGACTCCTGTCGCCTCAATGAACACGAAGTCTCGGCTCTTGGCTAGCTTTGTCGCTTGGAGCGGAGGATCGATCGACATCCATTTAATGACCAGAGACTGGAAGGGTTCCTCCTTGCTCGGTTCCACAATCGAGCACAACACTGCAGCGTTGTCGAAGTCTTGTACATAGGAAGCCTTAATGCGCATCGCGTCCAGTGTTGGGTTGAAGAGCCCGAACATGAGGTCTTCTAGTTCGCCAGCAAACGTCCCAACGCCAAGCAGCACCGACAGATCTTTTACTGACGAATTGTAGCTCTGACTCGTGCTCCGGGAGGATCTCACCGAGGAGAGTCTTCGACTCAGACCCCTCGGAGAGCGCTTAGCGTACACGTGCAATTTATCTCGGGACTTGACATGCTGCCACCGTCGCTTGTTCACTTTACATTTGTACTTGACGACAAAGTTCTTGTACTTTTCGATGTAGTCGTCAACGTAGTTGTCGACGAGATCGATCATCTCTTGCCGTTCAGTGTTGGATACTCGCAAGTCTGGGAACGGAGTGATAGTAAATCCGCTCTTCATGGTGCTCTAGCCGGGGAGAAATGCTGAATGAGGAGCACCACACTATTTAATACCACTAGCGCCTTGCTCTCCAAGTATAGACAGGTGATTGAGTACGGTTAACAGGTGTGGATGACGGGAAGTACTTGCTAACTGGAGGTTTTTGTATAAGTGGCCTCCAAGACCGCAGGTCTTGTCTTTTCGGAAAGCTACACGATTTGGCGAACACACCAAGCCAGTACAACATGCATCTACGACTGGATTATGCCATTCTTAATATGACTCAGATCGTAGGGGGCTTTTTGGCTTGACCCGGTCTTCTAAGTGATGTTTACCACAGTCACCGGCCGATATGACCTTATCGGGTCTGCATAGTATATACAGTATAGATGCCGTAAGGCTTACGGGCTTCACTTTGTGATGAACATATGGATATTTAAGATGTGTGCATTGTAGATCCTTTTTGAAGTGATGTATAAAGTTGCGATGTTTGAGTAAAGGTGTCTGCAGCTTTGCTACGTCGACAGGGGGGTCTCTACATGGGGCGTGGTGGTCATGTTTACCCGGGAGGCATATACTCTACTGTCAGCCCTCGTGAACCACCGCAGAGTGTTTGCATGTCATTATTTGGCAGATGAAGCTAACAGGATACTTCGAAATAGTTACTTCGACGATTTATTTGACCATAAACATCTCGCTGCTTCTTCTCAGTGAACCTCCAACACTGTGTCCTACTTTGAATGAATCCAGTCGCGTTTATACGACCTAGTATTAGGAGTTTGGGGTGTGCTCAGCAACCAGTTGTGGAAGTGCTTGACCTGCACAAATCCGTGAAAACCGCGATGTTATTAGGTTGGCTCCAGTACTGCCTTTGTCGCACTCCGCTTACCAGTGTGCGCAGCAGTATCAATGGCATTGGTGGAGCAGCCTCTACATCTGTCACTACACGACGGTTAATGGAAAGCGATGTGGAGATCTCTAAGAGCCATCCTGTTGTCAAATCAACCTGAAATCATTTGCAGGAAGTGTGTAGCGGTGCCGTCACATTAGGAGGCTGCTACTAAAGAAATGTAGAACGTAAATGCTTAGAGGTTCGTCTTCCACTTGCGAGATGTTCTGCAGCTCGTTCAGTGCGCTCTACGTGGTACTACGATAGACGAAGAAGATAACAAACTCTCCGATGATTGTTTCCGTCTACAGCGATAGGTGGCAGGCCCTCGCATAACTGGGAAGGCTGCACTCCTTGAGCGATGCAACTCTACACTTCTAGATGACCATTAGCATTTTGTTGCTGATTTTGTGCGCATCAGTTTGCGGCTGTAGGTTCTATTGCAATTTGGCAGGTTCATACTGACAACAATCGCCAAGTGAAGATAATGGAAGTACTTCAGTACATCAGGGTGCCCGCTTTGTGTCATTAAATACCCTCGAAGCTAAGGTCTAAAGCCTGGAGCTGCAAATTCTGGCCATGAACCGTCAGTCGCCAGGGTTTTCTTATGTATTGGAGCTATTTCCGCACTCGCCTGAGCTGTGCAGCCACGACTCGAAACTCGAGTGTTTATCCTTGTAGCCTCCACGCCTTCTCGATTGACGCCCCAATCGATAAAATGGCAAAACTTTCTTCATCGCAGACATATCAAATAATGCAACACTAGGACTTAGTGGAAAAGATAGATTTCTGCAAAGCTCATCCTTCCAGATCCTGCAGCGACTTCAACAGCTCCGGGAGCTGTCACGTAGAAGAAAATGATCAAAATCCTCCAGATCATCTGAAGCATCGCTGTTGCTCAAAGATCTCTTCACCATGGGACTGGAAACACTTATATACCCTCAAAGTACCTGTCCAAGGAACAATGCTGCCGTTGGTTCAAACACACCTTTGGCTCAAAATCTCACGTCGTTGTATGTTCCTTCGAATTAGAGTTCGTCCACCTCTACTATCCCTCGTTCTTCATTTTGTTTATCTCCTCGCTAAGGCATTGCAATACTTATTTACGAAACTTGGTTTGATTTCGGCTGCAGTAGATTTCAGTGGAACTATTCCTCTTTCAAAATGGTACAGGACGATTAGTCGGAGAATGGATAGATGAGGACTGGCAAGACAGCGAAAGCAGGGAGTCAACCCGAGGCCCGATCTCTCAATACCTTTGCATTGAAGAGGGGGGGGGGGGGGGGGGGGGGGGGGGGCGGGGGGGGGCGGGGGG
>JAGDFM010000078.1:71266-102675 GCA_019155715.1 Phytophthora pseudosyringae
GGAGAGATCGAGCACGTGAGCGTGTCTCGCGCCAGCCGTCCGCGCAACGGAGGCTACCGTCTCGTGATGAGGCAGCGACCCGAGAGGCCGGCGTACCCGGTTTGCGCCGCGATCAACGCCGAAGGAAGAGGGGGGGGGGGCTCATGCACTTCTTGAATCACTCGTGCAAGCCCGCGGCAGAGTTCGTCGAGGTGGCCAATGGGCGCTGTACGACCGTGGTCGTGGCGACCACGCAAGACATTCTCCGCGGCGAGGAGTTGACCGTGGGCTATGGCGACGACCTTTGGTTTGTCTGCCGCTGTCAGCTGGACGGATGCCGCCACGGCAGCATCCAAGACGAACAAGACCCTTGATCTTGTTGCAGAAGAGGAAGGGCGCTAAAGAGAGGCCGGCCACGAGTCTTATGGAGGAACATGCATGGAGGAATGATTGCAATGAAGGTGACAAACGTTGTGGGTGGGGCGAATCTAGCCGTAAAGGCGTCGTGAGCCTCGAGTCCGGCGTGAGTTTTGGCGCCAAGATGGGGTCCAAGGGCCCTTTCGAAGATTTCGAACAGACTTGCCTGCTCTATCTTGCACTTTGCGCGCGCAGATTTCGCGCGCTTCACGATGAAGCTGCTTGAAAGCAGCATCCTTTAAAGATCCAGCGCGAAGTGGTGGTGGCGAAGGCTTGTCCTGGGGCAAGTTGCTGCCGCTGCTCGGCACGAGCTTCTCCCACTTTCGTTTTTGCCACACAGCGAGCGGACCTCCACTCCAAGCACGCCTTCTGCACCACCGTGCCTCCCAGCTGCACCCCAACTATTCTCGCGCTGTACGCCGGTCTCCGTTCGACTACATGTGGCGAAGCGATCGCTGACTGACGTTGTGACGTGATTGCTGAGCATGTAGACGGTCAAGCACACGGGAAACACTAACTACACGATGGCCGACATCGACCGTCTCATGATGTTCGTTGAGACGGCACTTCCGCTGGGAAAAGATGAGTGGGAGCGACTGGCAGCGTCCTACAACACTAACAAACCGCGCGGCTCACCTGAGCGTGACTTCAGAAGCTTGCGCCGCAAGTTCAAAGTGCTGTACAGCACTCGGAAGCCGACGGGCATGCCCAACGTGCCTCCTCACATCAAGAAGGCCAAGGAGATCAAACAGACCATCGACGCCAAGGCCAACGTGACTGAAATGGACGACGAGGCCGATGACGACCAGCGCGGCGTGGAGCCTGCCTTCTGCTTTGACGTCGACCCAGACGACAGCTCCTACGGCGACGAGGAAGGTGTGCAGATTATGACCGGGGCCACTGCTGGTAGGTTTGGTACCGAAGCTTCGCCCGGCACTGACGAGTCCGTCGCGTGCGAGTCGACGGTGTCCAGCCGCTCGTCCAGTCGCGGTGAGTTTCAAGACCTTCTCGCGACGCCGCTGGTCAATAAAGGATTCGAAGACTGTGCGCGTACTTCACGACCGGCGCCCCCTTCAGCGTCAACCACACACCGTGTTGGTTCAGATGGCCTGTCGAAGCCACGCAAGGCGGCTGGCAATACCGTAGCTGGCAATGCGCCGCTACCTATCCAGCAGCCGTTGACCCAAGACCTCGCCGCTGGACGCCACGATGCCGTCGAAGCCGACAAGTACCCGAAACTCCACAACTACTCGAATCGCTTGGGAGGCCAAAATCTCACAACGTTTCGCGACACTGTCGGCGCCAAGCGCGCCTATGAAGAAGACAAAGAGATGCAGGCGGCCAGTTTCGTGAAGACGAAGAGAATGCGCGCCATGAAGACGTCTACAACTCTCAAGACGAAGCTGGCCGGCCTCGAGGCCTCTGCCAGCAACATGGGCAGAAGTAGCCTCGAGACCATACTCCTTCGTGAGGAGAACGAACTCAAGGCGGAAGAACGTCGCGCGGAGGGGGAACGGCGTCGCCGTGACGACGCCGTTGCTCAAGATGCTCGCCTTCGTGCTGAGAAGGGTGAGGCCGAGGAACGTCGTCGTCAGGAGAAAGTCGAAATGGAAGATCGCGCCTGCCGCGACCGTGACGAAGCGCGTGCTCGCACGCAGGTTATGCTGATCGGGGCGATTACGAAGAACGCGTAAGACGGAGACGGACGGAGGCAGAAGTTGTTGCGCATGCACTCCGAAGCGAGGCGCATCCATATCGTAGTAGCGTTGTACATACCTCTAAGCCAAATCAAGCCACAACTTTTCATGTTCAGCTTCTGAGATCATCTTGCAGTGCTTCGCTAGCAACCACATTCACCTGTAGCGGGCAAAATGCAATACCGCCATCAATGTAAACTCCAACGCCGTACGCGTTACTATTCAAAAAAGCTTCATCAAAGCAGATCGACAACTCAAAATAATATATTGATCCATCATTTCAAACACACTGCTACTCGGAAGAGGTCACGACTTAGTGTAGCAGCGCCGGTACTTCCATCTCGCCGGCAAACGTTGTTCGGATCTGCGAGACCCCCACCGTGCGAACACGGTAATTCGTCATGCGAAACAGGTTGTTGAGTCGGAGACCTCGGAGCTCGGGGTCGAACGGCAGCGGCAGGTTGAGGCGGCTGTAGACCTTCTGGACGCTCCCCATGCCCCACTCGGCCGCCTGGCACACGGAGGTGATGACGTTGTGCAAGGTGCGCGCCGAACTCCTCAACGACGGCAATATACGCTCCAGATCTCCATCCTTGAGTGGGGTGAGGATGCGCCCAGCCATGGCGGTCGAACACGGGAAAGCAGAGTCGGTCACAACGTTCATTCAGGTGTCCGGACATTAAGCCGGGTCCAGTAGCTTGACGCGGAAGCCGAGCGACCTGTCCGAGTCGTTCCACGACCCTGGACAGTTGTGGCGGCTCCAGATAATACAGCCGTCGGTTGCGAAGCATATCGTGCCTGTAACGAAAACGGAATGTAGCCATCCGTTATACATTGCATTTTGTAGATCAGCATTCGAAGGTAGCTGCACCTTCAGCGCATAGTCAGCAACACGCGTTAGCACCAACCTCGTAGTAACATGATGCATACATGAACCCATGAATCAACTGTGTGCGCACCCTAAAGTTCTTGCCGTCGATGAATCCGAAGGTAGACTTGAGCAGGGGCTCACGGGCTTCTACGAGCTTGGCTAGCTTCGCTTGATGCGCAGGAGACGGCCATGAGATCCGCGCCGGAGTGTAGTCGTCAAGTGCCTTGGCCAGCGCCTCCTCTGCACGGCGGAGAGTGCGCGACAGCGTGGTCGGAGGCGCGCCGAACAGCATGGACAGCGTACTCTGCTCCATGGAGCCGACGTAGTAACACAGCAGCAGCCCCAGAATCTGGTGGTGGTATCCCAACTTGGGTGGGTGGCCGCGCGTCTCCTTCTTAGGCATGTGGTAGAAGCGCACAAACCTTCGCAGCAACTGCTGGAAAGCTGGTCTGCAAAACGTACACGCGTTAGAAGTATCTTCGCAACAATGAATTGATCGATCGATGTCCCTGGTGAGGCTCGATGTGTTGAGGAAGTTGACATCGCTGCCGTACTTGTAGAGCATCATCCACGCCGAGTCGCTTGGCGCGTCCAGACACGGCGAGGTCAAATAATGACGGCTTCTCATGGCGATCCGCCACGCCTCCTTCACCAGCAAGTTGTACACGTCCCGCCGCACCTCGCTCAGCGCCATGCCCTGCTTCAGGTAGGCCTCCATCAGCACCAGCAGAATGTCGGTGTTCTTGTTCGCCATCGCCCCCTTGTGCTCGACGCCAGCGAATTCGAAAGTGACGAAATCTAGAAGGATTGCGGCCTCTCGGATGTCCGGGATTAAATGTCGAGAACACTTTAAAGTGACTGGAAGCTGCTATAGCATCCACCTGATCCGGGGCAGTACAAATGGGACGCATTATGTTGCTGAAAGGCAGTTTTGGTAGAGCTTTTGAGCGATAAGCCGACATATATCTTTTTTAAGGCCGCCTTATCTGTTGCAGATAAGGCAGGTGGTTAATGCATTTATGACAGGCGTCCGCTGGTGAAGTATTTGCACGGGTTATCCTACAAAAAAATGAAGATATGAAAGTTCTGGGATCCACGACCACATCGATGTAGTATCAAGCTGCCTGCTACAACCATCTGGATCTCATGCTGTGAACTCACAGCAACACATCGATAGGTTTATACGACATTCGGAATAGATCGCGGTATCCAACGGGCAATTGGAGGTGGTCAAATGGTTTTGCGCTCATCGAACGGAATTTGTACCGCGGCGGCTTTGAAGGGAGCAGCAAGCGGATGACAGTAGAGGGAATTAATCACGTAATTGAGAGTCTCACCTGAACATCATCGATACGTGTTGGTGTGCGACTGTCGATCCTGGAGGCGAATTTTTCTCGGTCTCGGGGTTGCGGGCATTCTACTCGCTGCAACAACAATCTATGTTACTGCGGGCAGATTAAGAATCTGGCCTGGCTGCTGCACCGTCGACACTCTGTGTTTGGATACTTGGCGCGTCTTTCGTCAGAGTGACGCACCTCCTCTGAGCGTTTGCTATGATAGCAGCAATGCTTTCATCACTATGGTTTATTGAAGTAACCTGTTTCGAACACTGTCGGGTGCTGGAGGCAATGGAGCGCTTCGCGCTTGTGTCCTGCGTTCGGCTGCCTGGCCCTTTTCGCTGGTGATGGCGAACGTTGCTCATCCACCACTCAAGCTGAGACTCAACTGGTGGGACAGCCCAAGCTGTTGCTTCGTCTCGGCATGGTCGAGATGCGAAAGAGGCGCGAGGTTCTGGCGTTAGTCAAAGATGCCGGCGGGAACGTGGCCAACTTGACCAGTGCAACGCCAACATGCACGTCGATTGCGCGAAGGGGGTTCATATTCTTCCCTGATACAGCCTCGGCACTAAAGAACCGACGATTGATGGTGGGCTTCCTGCCCTATACTGCCGCCTTGGGGCATCGGCTGCGACTCCACGATGACAGCGACGCCGAGAGGTCGGAGCTAGTCTCCGACATGGAGCACGTGGCGAAGGCGCTGCAGGTGGACGGCCCAAAGAGCTGGTCGCGCGCTGCTTTGGACGCGCTGGCGTGCAGCCCCTCGAGCATGCAAGAGGTGCACACCGACACTTTGTGCCGCACGAGCGAGCTGTCCGGCGACAGGAAGCTCAGACGCTTCTTGATGGTGCACGACATGCACAGGGCGCCCAGACAGATGCGGCACTTGGTGCTGAACAGAGCCCCCGCCTTCGATCGGCAGGTCACGCACACATGCGCGGGCGTCTCGAACTTGGGCGAGCCGCCTCCAAGCCGGCGCTCTTCGCGCTTGTGCTGCAACATCCACGTGAGCTTCTTCATCTGGCCGCAGTAGGCGTAGCGTAATGGTGCCAGCATGTGCGCGGCGGTAGAACGCACCAGTATCGGGCGCGGGATGGCGCCTCCCGGGTCGATCGTGCCCGACGAGTAGTGCTCGACCGTGTCGGGACTGTTCTGGCGGAAGAAGCTGCACATGGACAGTCGGCCGCGCACCTTGTGCGGGCGGTCGGTCGTCTGCGGGAAGTGCACCGAGTGCATCAGGTGGTAGCCGATGCGGTCGCCTCTCGGACCGAGCTGCACCATGCCCGTGGCCTCCATGTAGACGTAGTCTCGGTTCTTGACGAGTCCCGACTTGCGCAGCGGCAAGTCCATCTCCATCCACTTGATCACGAGCGAGCAGAACGGGTCGTCCATGGTGGGCTCCACGATGGCTGCGAGCACGGCCGCACTGCTGACGTCGGCCACGTACGATGACTTGATGCGCATGAGCTCGAGCGACGGGTTCACGACGCCGAACATGACGTCTTCGAGGTTGCCCACGAGCGTGCCGGCGCTGAACATGACCGGCAGCTCCGAGACTAGGTACTCGGCGTCCTCTTCCTCGGTATTGGTGCGACTGGCATCGGGCGAGTGGCTCGAGTGGCTCGAGTGCTTGCGGGTCCAGCGCGCCATATCGCGCTGGGACCGCTCCGCATAGACGCGCAGGGCCTCCTTGGCCTTGACCACCTTCCAGCGGCGCTCGTCCACCTTGTCGAGCCCCATGGCCGAGTGCGCCAGGTACTGCCGCAGGTTGTCAGACACGAAGGTCTGCGCCAGCGCCTCGAGCTGGGACCGGTCGCCCATGGTGAGTGCCACCTCGTCGAACGGGCTGGCGGTGAATCGCTCGTGGCTCGGCATCTTCGCGTGGCACGGGAACGGCGTCTTGGGGAGTTCCCGGTCGATTCGCAAATGGTTGGCGTTCGTAAGGGGCACCGTTGAAGCGACGTTAGGCGATGGTGGATAAAGCGTGAGCCGTTCTTTGATGCTGGTCACGGTCCTCTTTTGTGACTGCTTCAGCTTCAACGAGGATGTGGGCGACTGTCTCGGGCCCAGCTGGTAACCATCTCAGAGCGGAGACCGAGCGGTGCAGGTTGGCAAGAGATCCGTTGGCGGCGGCCACAGCGCCGACGCGATGGCATCTGCGCCATGCTGGCCGAAGACTTCGTTCGTGCTGCACTCACTCGCTCGATGTACAAAACCAGCGGGAAGTTGGGCAAGAAAAAACGCCTCGGGTTGGTTGCGTTGTACACGTACATGCGCAGAGGTAATACATGTAAATGTATACCAAATTCAGCTATAAACTGGATATTAGCAAGCAAGCACAGTTTTTTCGGTGTTGCATTTTTGAACTGGACCCTGCGGAACCAGCAGCTGGCGAGGCGAATGATCGATCGCCTCGCCGCCACGAAAGACTATCGACGCCCCACCGAGGAGCCCGCATCGTGACAGTGTGACGTGGTCGCAACCGCCCATTGCTGCAGTCGTGCTGGCGGAACAGAGAGCACCGAGCTTAAAAAAAAGTCTTGTTCGGGCGGTCCAAAAGCTGAACCTAAAAGTGAACGATCCTTGGTGGAGACCGGACGCGACTGGCGTGAGTCGTGAGGATGTGCAATCCAGGGATCGAAAATAACGGACGCAACAAGAGAGTGCTCAAAGGACTGGCGCCAAAAGAAGCAGCACAACTCGAAGAAACGGCGCGCCGGATTCGCAAAGGCAGCTAGTGCCTCGACGCCAGCTGGCAGTGAAGCGTTGCACGTACATGTAGTCGAGCGTTAGCCGTGTCACACGCTACGTGTACTGTAGTAACAGATCAATTGACCACCAGCACAACTGTGGTTGGCTGTGCGAAGACTGCAACGAAGCTCGTGGTCTGACAAGCTGCATGCATCCATTACCGCTTACTGGGTCTGGTCAGGTCACAGGCACTAACTAGATGCAACAAAATAAATGGCGTGTGTTATCTTACTTTGACCTGGCCTCCAGCTCCGGCCTCTTCTTCAACTACTGCTGCTCGTCTCGGACTCGGACGTCGCGGATGAGGTGTGGCGGTTGGCCGGGTAGTTCTCTAGGATCTGAGCTCGCGCGGCTTCGCACACGTCGGACTTGCTCGCCTCGGCGAGGCACAGCCCGCAGAACGTCACCTTCCGCTTCGTCAGCTGCATGTCGGGCGCCACGAAGCTGATCTTCTTGTGGGTCTTGCAGCTGTGGCACACGTAGCAGAAGCAGAGCTTGCACGTTGAGTCGGTCTTGCCGAAATCGCCCAGCTTCCGCCCGGTGATCGACGCCCGGCACGTCACGCACTCCAGCTTCTTGTTCGGGGCGCCGAGCAGTCGGGACTCCTTGTACCGCCTCTCGAGCATCCACGCGAGCTTCTTCATCTGCCCGCAGTGCGCGTACTTGAGCGTCGCCAGCAACGTATTGGCCATGTTGGGGATCACCAGGTGGCGGACGAGACCGCCCGCGGGGTCCATGATGCCCGTGACGTAGATCTCCGTCGCGTCCGCGGCGATTTGCCGGAAGAAGCCGCAGACCGACAAGTTGCCACGCACGCGGTGCGGCAACTCGTGCGTCTGTGGGAAGTTGATCGAATGCAGCAGGTGGTAGCCGACGCGCTCGCCCGTCGGGAGCTCGATGATGTCCGTGGCTTCGGCGTAGATGTAGTCGCGGTTGTTGACGAGGTTGGTCGAGTGCAGCGGGATGTCGAGTTCCATCCACTTGACCACGAGCGACTTGAACGGCTCGTTGAGCGTTGGCTCTTCGACAGTGGCCAGTACGGCGGCACCACTCAAGTCGTCGACGTAGGACGCCTTGATCCGCATCACCTCCAGCGTCGGGTTCACCACGCCGAACATGAGGTCCTCGAGCTGTCCGGGCGTCGAACCGACACACAGCAACGACGGTAGGTCCTGGCTCTCTTGGTTGCTACCTGGAGCGGGTTTCTCCATGTACACGCGCGCAGTCTCGCGGGACTTGACCAGCTTCCAGTGCTGCAGGTCCACCTTGTGCTTGTCGTTCTTCAGATACGACGTGTATCGCTCCAGCCCGGCCTTCACTAGGGAATTCGCCAGGTCGTGCAGCTGGGCTTGATCCGACGGGGTTAGCGGTACAGTCGGGAACGGGTTCACGATGAATCGCCCCTTCATGGTCGTGCTCGAACCGAGCAACGGGCTTCACGGTGTTGTCTCTCGGTGGGAAGATGAATAATGCGTGCACCCGTTCGTGCCGATGAGTTCTGTCGGGCAAGGGCCTTGACTCACTGCAGACACGAAAGCCTATCGCCTGCGCTTGACTCTCTCAAACTGCATCACGCAAGCGAAGTATGTGGGAAGCACCGCCCGCGGAAATACTGACGTTGTGCGATATGCGCCACGAAACATTGACACTCTCCGCACTTCGCCGCACTTGAGGCCGGTGATCCCGTGGATTTTTGTCCAGCGACAGGATGGTTATGGCGGATGCGTGGAGACAGATAAGACAGTGTCAGATATACGGGATGGAGGACGGGACAATACTTCCGAACTGTATGTGAGCAGATCTAGGTAAAAAATCATCCAGAAGAAAACGCTGGTATAAAAATAAACTAAAAATATTGTGCATGGGCAATCAAGGTTTTTTGTAATCCTCAAGAACGCATTGACGTAGGAGGAGTTACATTGAGACGCTTGACGATGTGACTGTCGACGATATGTTCGAAAGAGGAGCCGTAGACTTTTAAGTAGTACCCAACGGACCGCATCCGTCGAGCTCAGTCACGTCACCTTCCGTTGCGACAGCAGCAAGTGCGGATCCACATAGCTGAGGTTTCGACGCACGTGGCCCACGAAACCGAAGCATGCTTTGCACGTGCTGCGGCTCTTGCCAACGTCTCCAATACGCCGACCGGCTATCGGCGCAGAGCACGTGACGTAGACGCTCTTCTTGTTGGGTGCGCCATGTTGCTTGGACTCCTCGTAGCGGCGTTCCAGCATCCACACCAGCTTCTTCATCTGACCGCAGTACGCGTACTTGACACTGGACAGGAAGGCGCCGACCATGGCTGGAACGATGATCATGCGGATCATATCGCCACCCGGGTCCATGACGGCGAGAAGGCAAGCGCCGAAATGTTGCTGCGGATGCGCCGTGGGCTGTGGGAAGTTGACTGAGTGCATGACATGGTGGTATCCCAGACGCTCAGCTAGTGCCTTCGAGGTGCACGTAGTCACGGTTCTTGACGAGACTTGTGGAAGCGAAGGGGGTGTCGATCTCCATCCACTTGAGGATGAATGTCTGGAACGGGCGATGGTGTCCAGCACGGCAGCTCCATTGAAGTCTTCGACGTATGAAGTGTTCATCCTCATCGCCTCCAATGTGGAGCTGGTCACGTCCGTGCGTGAGGCCATCGTGTCGGCCTTCCAGCGTGCCAGCGTCAAGGATGATAGTCAGCCCGTTACCCACGATCAGCTAACCTATAGTCATCAGGTTGGTCGTGATGCTTGCAGTTGCACATGATCGTTCTCTGTCGACGCCAGCTCCGTGAACGGGTTGGTGACTTTCATCATGGTTTGAGTTGACGGTCAGATAGAGACCTTGACGCCATCGGTGGTGGTGATCAATGAAAATCGGAAAGTGAGAAGCAAAGCAGCGAAGAAGAGGGCAAGCCGTGCTACCAGCAACTGATCGATGAAGACCACGCCGTGGGAAAATGGGAACAACACCAGCAGATGGAGAAACTCGATCCGTATTTTGTGTCAGTTCAAGTCGTTGGCATCTGTCGTTAGAACTAGAGTCACATCACCGCAAACCGGTTGCTACGGATGGAGCTGCGTCTGGTACACTTCAGTGTGTTTCAAAATGCACAAAGGGTGCTAAAGCAAAAATACAAATCAGTGAACCCGCATTTCAAGCATGAATGTATTATATTGGATAGTCATGCAGTCCCGGTTGTAGCTACATGTATTATAGTGCAACTGACGTCCTTGGTGGGTTAGTAGTCTGATGTCATGCTGGCCGAACTGTTACCGTCCGAAGACACGTGTCCTGGGTAAACCTTGCCACTGGCCAACATTTGAGCACGAGCGACGTCGACGGAGCTCAAACTTGTCACTTCGCTGATGCACGCAGTGCAGAACGTCACCTTGCGCTGCGACAACAACAAGTCGGGGTCGACGAAGCTTAATTTGCGGACGATCTTGCAGGCGTGGCACACGAATCCGAAGCAGAGCTTGCACGTACTGTCGCTCTTCCCGAAGTCTCCAAGTCTGCGGCCGGTGATCGGAGCTGAGCAGGTCACGCATACGTTCTTCCTGTTTGGGGCGCCGTGCAGCTTGGACTCGGCGTATTTCTTGTCCAGCATAAACGCGAGCTTCTTCATCTGACCGCAGTAGGCATACTTCAGCGTGCAGAAGAAGACGCCGGCCATGTTGGGCACTGCGAGTCTCTTGATCATGTCACCGCACGGGTCCATGACCGCCGTGCCGAAGAGCTCCATCGTGTTGGGGCCGACCTGGCGCCAAAGCGCGAGCGCCGACATGTTGCCACGGATGCGGTTGGGGAGATCGGGAGTCTTGGGGAAGTTCACGGAGTGCATGAGGTGATACGCCAGGCGCTCGCCGTTCCGCCAGCGCAGGAAGCCCGTGGCGTCGATATAGACGTAGTCGCGATTCTTGACGAGGTTCGTCGAGGCGAACGGGATGTCGACCTCCATCCATTTCACGATCAGAGCTTGGAACGGCTCTTCCAGTGACGGCTCGACGATGCTGTCGAGGACGGCGGCACCACTGAAATCGTCGACGTACGAGGCCTTGACACGCATAGCCTCCAGTGTGGGGCTCACGAGGCCGTACATCAAGTCGTCGAGCTTGCCTTCCTTGTTGCCGATGCCCCAGATCAACGGCAAGCCGTTGCCAGTGAGATTCTCACCGGATGAGGCGGTGCCTTGGCGCTCGACGTACATCTTGATCCCCTGGCGCTGCTTGCAGAGCTTCCACCGCCGTGGATCCACCCCTTTCTTCTTCTCGTCTTGGTACGTCGTGTACTTCTCGAGGTTGGCCATGATGAGCGAGTTGGCCAGGTCCTTGAGCTGCGCGTGGTCGTGCTCAGTCAGGGCCAACTCGGTGAAAGGGTTGACGATGAATCGACCTTTCACCATTGCTGTCGAGGCTTGCAGGGGTGTCTGGAGAACGACGCAAATGGAAAACTGAGTTGGTTAGCGTTGGAGACAAGTAAAGACCGCGGTCTAATAGAGATAGAGGAGTGAGTGCAATTGGGATAAGACGCCACGCTGTAGAGATATGGACAACAGGTCGGTGGATAAGAAAACGACTTCAATGTGTAGTCATCCGCTAGAATAGCAGTTACAGTCATGCACCTCATTTTCGGCAAGGTATACCATATCTAAACCTAACATTATATAGTTTTCAGGAGTAATTTTGACTCTCAATTGTGTTCAGATTACTATAGACTATCTCCGGCGATAAGTTTATAGAGATGCCAAATGCAGGTGCACGACTGTATTCCCCTCGGATTATCCTCGGCCGTTTCGAGTACCAAAACAATCATGAAGACTAATGAGTGAATCGATGCTTGGGGGTTCAAGCACCAACGCACAGAGGAATTGGGATCCTCTGTGTTCATGTTTTCCCCTCCCCAAAGTGCAACACAGCAGTCCAGATACATACTCGCTTGGGGTGAAGACCAGATCGACAGAACTAGGCCTCGGAGACAACCAACAGTAAACCCCCACCACATGCAAGTCAAAGGAGAAGACCGAGGTGGAAGCTTCGAGATAGGCGGGCAGATCTTTCAGTCTGCCTAAACGGCAGTAAACGATAAAACTATAATCGAAAGTTGAGAGGCACGTACTCCATTACATTTAACACCGACATTATTGTAGCACTTATGCAAGAAGTTAAGAATCTAAAAAAGCCCTGTCAATCTTGGCCGAGGACTGCTACCTCCACTCAGTGGGCACTATTAGCGTAGGAGTATTCTCCGCTGGTATCGTCGGACGAGAGTGTTCGCTCGAGACTGGAGTGGCTCACCTTGTGCTGCTTGAGCATCATCGCCCGTGCGCAGTCCACGGAGCTGACGCTCGTGACTGAACTGATGCAAGCCGTGCAGAACGTCACCTTGCGCTGTGACAGCAGCAGATCCGGGTCCACAAAGCTCAGCTTCCGTGTGATCTTGCACGCGTGGCAGACGAAGCCAAAGCAGAGCTTGCACGTGCTGTCGCTCTTGCCAAAGTCACCGAGGCGACGCCCTGTGATCGGCGCTGAACACGTAACACAGACGCTCTTTCGGTTGGGGGCGCCATGCAGCTTGGAGTCCGAGTAGGCCTTCTCGAGCATGAACGAGAGCTTGCGCATCTGGCCGCAGTACGCGTACTTCAGACTGGACAGGAACACGTTCGCCATGTTGGGAATCACAAGCTTTCGGACGAGACCGCCATCGACCGGATCCATGACGCCAGTCGCGTACATTTCCAGCGTGTTGGGTCCGACCTGGCGCCAGAAGGCAATGATCGAGAGGTTGCCACGCACTCGGTTCGGCAGTGCGTGCGTTTGCGGGAAGTTGACCGAGTGCAGCAGGTGGTAACCCATGCGCTCGCCCTTCGAGTTCGAGACGTATCCCGTGCCCTCCAGGTAGACGTAGTCGCGGTTCTTGACGAGGTTGGTCGAGTGGAAGGGGATGTCGAGCTCCATCCACTTGATCACGAGCGACTGGAACGGATCCTCGAGGGTGGGCAGCACAACGGCGTCCATCACGGCCGCTCCGCTGAAGTCATCGACGTACGAGACCTTCATGCGCATCGTCTCCAGGTCCTCACTGATGACGCCGTACAGAAGGTCCTCCAGCTTGCCTTCCATGGTACCGACGCACAGGAGCATGGGAAGGCCCGACCCGGTGGCCTCATTCCCGGAAGCAGCGGCGGCCGCTGCACCCTCGGGTCGTTCAGTGTACACCTTGAGCTTTTCCTTCTCCTTGAGCGGCTTCCAGTGGTGCGGGTCCACGCTGCGCCTGGTGCCGGACATGTACTTCATGCAGAGATCGAGGTTGGTCGTGATGCATTGGTTGGCCAGGTCTTCGAGGCTGGTGCGGTCGGCCGGCGTCAGGTTGAGCTCTTGAAAGGGGTTGACGATGAATCGGCCCTTCATCTTGGTCGAAGCTGTCGAGTGGGTGGAAGCGCTGTGCTGGTTGCTGAGCAAGTGGAGGAATGAAGAGCGGAACGGGTCACCGTGTTGTCGACGAGGCATAGGCGACGTCAATGTCCACGAGCCGGAAACACACACAACTCTGTAGCACAGCTGTAGCTGATCACTAACTTGCACCGGGTAAGACGCTGAAACGCCACCAAAGACTAGGCGTCGTGGCCCCTGTAGGGCCTCTAATCTCGGCTGCAGCTCGAAACGCATCAACCGGCAGCTGGGGTCGTCTTCCTCTCCCTGTGGAGACTCTGCCAGCCCCACCAAAAACGGGTCAAGCGTAAGTGCGTGACCTCATATGCTGCAGCTGTAGAGACTCGAATGCAGTAAGACGTCAGGATCCTCGAGCCCTATAATAGTTTAAACACATGCATTGGCGTCTTGACTCAAGACGTGAGGAGGGGCGGGTAACATACAGACACCTGATGTTCGGAAACCAATCCTGGCGAGTGATCTTTCCGCTTCAACATGGAGGAGCTCTTCCTTTTGGATCAGTGGCCACCAAGCAGCGCGATCGATAGAAAGCTGACCAAGTAGCTGTGAATTTGCCCTCGTTGCGAAGCTCTTACTAGCAAATTTGATGTCCCCGGGGCCGATTCAAGACTCACTCAGTCGATAAAGCGAATAGAGAGGCACAGCACTATCCAACTACAAAAAACGATAACAGTGCAAAGTCTTGAGGAACGCAATTTTATCATTAAACAACGTTTTTGCCACAGATCTACGCAGTACCGGAGCGCGTCCCAACATCCGACTGGCTGGAGTAGGATAAATCCGTGCTGTTAGCCCCCGAGGACAGAGCTCTATCAGCACTAGAACAGGCATCTTGGTGACGCTTTCGGGCCATCAAGTAGGCTCGAGCGACGTCGATAGCGCTCATACTCGTGACCTCACTGATGCACGCTGAGCAGAACGTCACCTTCCTCTGCGAGAGCAGCAGATCCGGGTCCACGAAGCTCAGCTTGCGGACGATCTTGCACGGGTGGCAGACAAAGCCGAAGCAGAGCTTGCACGTGCTGTTGCTCTTGCCAAAGTCGCCGAGCTTCCGGCTAGTGATCGGCGACGAACAGGTCACGCAGACGTTCTTCTTGTTGGGGGCGCCATGCAGCTTCGACTCCTCGTAGCGACGCTCGAGCACGTAGGCCAACTTGCGCATCTGGCCGCAGTACGCGTACTTCAGACTGGACAGGAACACGTTCGCCATGTTGGGAATCACAAGCTTTCGGACGAGACCGCCATCGACCGGATCCATGACGCCAGTCGCGTACATTTCCAGCGTGTTGGGTCCGACCTGGCGCCAGAAGGCAATGATCGAGAGGTTGCCACGCACTCGGTTCGGCAGTGCGTGCGTTTGCGGGAAGTTGACCGAGTGCAGCAGGTGGTAACCCATGCGCTCGCCCTTCGAGTTCGAGACGTATCCCGTGCCCTCCAGGTAGACGTAGTCGCGGTTCTTGACGAGGCTGGTCGAGTGGAATGGGATGTCGAGCTCCATCCACTTGACCACGAGCGACTGGAACGGGTCCTCTAGCGTCGGGAGCACCACCGAGTCGAGTACCGCAGCTCCACTGAAGTCATCAACGTACGACGCCTTCATGCGCATCGTCTCCAGGTCTTCGCTAATGACGCCGTACATCAGGTCGTCCAGCTTGCCTTCCTTCGTACCGACGCACAAGATCATGGGGAGGCCCGATCCAGTGGGCTCGTCACCTGCAGCAGTTGCGGCAGCTACACCTCCCGGACGCTCCGAGAACACTTGCAGCTTCTCCTTCTCCTTCAAGGGCTTCCAGTGACCTGGGTCGACCTTGCGTTTGTTGTCCAGGTACTTCATGCAGAGCTCGAGGTTGGTTGAGATGCACTGGTTGGCCAATTCCACGAGGCTGGTACGGTCGCCTGCTGTCAGGTTGAGCTCCTGGAACGGGTTAACAATGAATCGCCCCTTCATGCTGCTCGATGGTGCTGGAGACTGAGCAAGTTGGCAAGTGGGCCCTGTTGAACGGGGCGTGTGTGCTTGAAGGTAGAGGCAGCGACACCAAATTATTCGAGGCTCAGCCACGTACATCAAGTCCAACAAATCGATCAGCGCTAAAGGATGGCCGCGTGCCATCTGCGCTCACAAATATCTGGACGCATGGATTTGTATCGGGTAAGACACCGTGACACAACAGCGACTAGGCTTCATCGGCCTCCCAAAGCCTCCAAAGGGCTGGGAAAACGTTGATGCGTGGATTCTGTTCCTCTCCCTCCCGGTTATTAGTGAAGGCTGTGTCAAAACCGACAACAGAGAAGGATTCTTGGCATTCTTCGGCGTCCATATGCCCAAGCAAACAAAACGGCTGCGATGGTGTCGTGACATCTTCCTGTTCGTTCGAGTCGAATGCAAGAGCAAAAACCTATCGATAAAATGTCTGCTCGATGATCTCGCTGCTCACGGGAGAATTTCAAGCGAGACGGGGATAGCTATCACCTTGGCGCAAGAGTCAACTACCGCATTAGATTACGGGGCTGCAAGCTCGCTTTAACTTGGTGCAGACGACGACTGGGAGTGGGAATGTGTCGAGCTGGTGACGTCGAGGTTCCAGAGCAGAACGTCGCGTTCCGGTAGCGTCTCCGAGTCCGAGTCTCGTACGGACTCAGCAGCCACGAGAGACGCGCCGAGCTGCGAGGCCGCGCGAGTGCAGCGTACGCAGAATGTCATCTTCTCGGACGTCACTCCGAGTTTGTACTGCGACACCTTGACCATCCTGTGGACGACGCGGCAGTCCGAGCACACGCGTGTGCAGCACACACAGCAGATCTTGTGGATGCCCGCGGGTGCCGCTGGCTTCACAGCGCGACTACAGATCGAACAAATTGTGCAGCTTTCGTGAGACTTTGCGGACGGCGTCGCGTGCTTGAGGAGATACGCCAGCTTGTACGTCTTGGCGCACTCGAGGTTCTTGGGGATGGACATGACGATCTCCGTGACGGTTGTCACGACCAGCGGTTCCGGTGCTTCACCCATGGCGCACACGAAGCCTCGGAGGAAGACGTCCACTACCCTCTCCGAGCGCTGTCGGTACAGATAGCAATACGAAAGTTTGGCGCGTACGACGTTGAACTCCGTGAGCTCGCGGACGTCCGGGAGGTCGATCGAGTGCTTCAAGTGATACCCTAGCGGCTGCTTCCGTCCGTCGGGCCCCGTGATCGTCGTGAATCCTGTCGTATCGAGGTACACGATGTCGCGCACTCGCATCACCGCGCCGACCAGGAACGGATGAGCCTTCACGGCCCATTTGACTGCTACCTCGAGGAACGGTTGGGACGGTGTGGGCCTCGTGAGCTGGCCCAAAACAGCCCAATCCACGTATCCGTCCTCGACGATCGCGGACTTGAGCTGCATACTGCGACCTGTAGGGGTCCGAAGACCGAGCATGCAGTCCTCGACGGTACCGTCGAGGCTACCCACCGCCAGCATGAGGGGTATCACCTCACTGCCACGTTGAGGGTCCCGCAGCCTCGACGCACTCCGTCGCTCCGCCGCCGCCGCCCCGAACTGCTTGTAGAGCGCGAACCTGTCGTGCTGCTTGAGCTTCTTCCACTGACTCGCGTCGACCTGTCCGTGGCATGTCGTCAAGAAGTCGTGGTAGTAGTCGCGCATTTCGCGCACCACGCTAGTCGCGTAGTCCTCGAGCGCTTCGGCCTCGCCCGGCGGCAGCTCCACCGTGGGGAAGATGTTGCGGGGCAACGGGAACTTCATCTCCCGCTCCGATCAATAACTGGGGCTCGGGTGCTTGGCTCACTGCAAGGCGAAG
Organism: Phytophthora pseudosyringae; assembly: GCA_019155715.1. NCBI lineage: Eukaryota > Oomycota > Peronosporomycetes > Peronosporales > Peronosporaceae > Phytophthora > Phytophthora pseudosyringae. Next base: position 88,559 of record JAGDFM010000078.1, read on the forward strand.
GCGCGAATGACCGTGATAGCGTGCTGGCAGCACGGTGCTGCAGGTATCCGAACGAGTAGGCACGGGACGCTCGGCCGCTACGTGATGAAGCTGTCTTTGCGCCAGCGCGCTGCACTCGCCTACCGTAGGTCTTTTCTACAGACCAGACAGGGCCAAAGGACGATCGAGGGCCGTCGTGACGTGGACCGATCACTGGGCCGCCCGTACAATTGCTGACCCTCGAGCTTCGAGGCTTGCGGGGCTTTGGCGTACTGGTACTGGTATGTACATGTATTGCCGAGACGCGAGGGCACTCCGGATCTTGAGAGGGTGTGGTGCAAATCCCCCATGCCCATCGCCTTGCCGACTGCACCGCAGCAAGCGAGGTTTGACACAACAAGGTGACGTCTTGGAAGGGAGTACACGGCAAAGGTGACCTAAGCCCGCGAGCCACCAGATCGACGTGTGATAGTGTCATGCTATCGACGGCGTGCGGTCAAGCTACAGTGTATGCTGAACCAAGCTCCAAAACCTTCCAAGTGCCACGCACTTCATCGACAGTCTCCACTATACAACGTCGGACACGCTAAATAATGTTGTCATCTTGTCTTGTTGTATGAGGGCGCGTTCCTGTCTTCGCTAAGTTGCTTGGCCAAGCGAAGCAGGAACTGCGCTGCCAAAATTACTCTGCCGATAAGATTTGCTAACTTTACCTTGAAGGGACATCGAGCACTTCAACTCTCGAGCTCCTGTTCCTGCCGCCTTCTCTCGATATAGCGCTCGACGCCAGCGCGAATGGAGGCGTTGGGAATGAGGGCAGTGTGAAAGTTTCCAGAGAACTGCGAGTCGATCTCCAAGTCCAAGCACCCTCGCCCGAAGCCCCCCACGTCCAGACTCGATCATGACTCAAATGAAGACGGACGACGAACTCGCACTCAAGCAGGGTGCGGAGGACTGTACGGCGATGGAGGAGCAGCGCGAGGCTTCACTGCCGGACGACGAGGCAGTCGCAGCTGCAGACGACAAAAGCCTCGTCGTTCTCTCGACGGACGAGTTGACGCCGGTCCCCGACGTCTCGAGCGCCACAATGGATGACATTGCCCACGTCTTGACCAAGACTTTGGACTGGCTGGAGCTATACGAGGCTGTCGTGATGCTGCGCCGAGTTGTCGTGCATCACGGCGAAGTGATCACGACCAAGCAGGTCGAAGAGCTCCTGCGTCCACTGGCGCTAGAATGCGACAGTCTCCGATCGGCGCCGGCCAAAAACGGTCTGCTGGCCTGCGCCGAGTGCTTCGAGTTCCTGCCTCGGTCGATTCTGGAGCGTCCGCTGCTCGGTGGGGCTCACCCGCAGGTCGTGGACGTCGTTCTCCGTCGCTCCGTCTGTGAGAAGAAGTTCCTGCGTGACGCAGCTTCGATCGCAGCACAGAAGCTGGCCGCCCACCTTGCTGGGATGCCGCTTCTAGCTGCGGCTGCACGGTACGGCGCCAACAAGAACGGCAAAGTGTGCGGCATGGCCGCGAAGGTCATTGCCTGGGGTCTGGAACGCTTGCTGCAAGATCAGCAGACGCTAACCAGCAAAGGCGGTTCTTTGAAAGCTGTGTATCGAGCTTTAGCGGCATTCCGAGAGAGCCGAGATGGCACTGCACGCGCCGAGGCGACGACAGGTTTCGAGCGTTTGGGTGCGTTGCTAGGCAGTCAGGAGCTCGAGCTCGGCCTGAAAGACGCTCTACCGGGAGCAGGTCAAGCTGGGGTCATTGCTCGCATCCTCAAAGACGCCTTCCCCAGGTCCAACGCAGCCAAGGCCCGACCTCGAGTGGGGACACTGCGAGATCGCGTGCGGCAGGATACAAACGCGCGGACGGGGGCGATGACAACAACGCACGAACGCTAATCCAAAGTACAACACATTCTAACGCTTGTGTATGCCGTGGTTATAAGCTAAGTGAGTGCTTTCAGCGCGACGTAAGGTCTCCTCAGTCGAACTGACAAAACTTACTGGACGTCGGCGACGCCGATGAGGATTTCCCGGCCGAGGTCGTCCGAGAGCTTGTCGCCGCTGATCACAACGACGCGGTCGCCAGCAGACAGCCAGCCCATCTTCTTGGCGTGGGTGATAGCCTCGGCGGTGGTCGGGGCGCGCTCCAGGTAGTCCGGGACCACCGGGTAGAGGCCGCGGTGGATCTGGAGCTGGCGGCCCACCTTCAGGTCCGTCGTGAAGCACATGACGGGCACCGTGGGCTTGTACTTGGCGACCTTGCGAGCCGTGTAGCCCGTGCGGGTGAGCACGATCATGAGCTGCGCGTTCATCTCGTTGGCGGTCTTGACGGCCGACGACACGGCCGACTCGACGTCCGACGTGGGCGGGTCGAACTGGAATTTGGCCTGGTAGGTCGGCTGCAGCAGGAGCTGGTCGGCCTCCTTAATCACCGTGTTCATGGTGGCCACGGACTCGATGGGGTACTTGCCCTGCGCGGACTCGCCGCTGAGCATGACGCAGTCCGCGCCGTCCAACACAGCGTTGCCGACGTCCGAGACCTCGGCGCGCGTGGGGCGCGGGTTGTTCTGCATGGACTCGAGCATCTGCGTGGCCACGATGACGGGCTTGCCCACGGCATTGCAGCGGTCCACCATCATCTTCTGGTACGTGAGCACCTTCTGGGCGGGCACTTCGACGCCGAGGTCGCCGCGCGCGCACATGATGCCGTCCGAGGCCTCGAGAATCTCCTCGAAGTTCTGGACGCCCTCGAGGTTCTCGACCTTGGAGATGATCTTGGGGGCGATGTAGTCGGCCTGGCTGGCCCAGTGCTTCTGGACGCACTCGCCCACGAAGGAGCGGATCTCGTGCACGTCGCTGGCCTTGCGGATGAAGGAGGCGGCGATGAAGTCGATGTCGTGCTCCACGCCCCAGTCCAGGTCGCGCTTGTCCTTATCAGACAAGGCGGGGAGCTCCACGATCAGGCCGGGGAGGTTCACGCCCTTGCGGTTCCCGATCTCCTCCGTGTTGTTGATATCACACGTGACCTCGTCCTTGCCCACGGCCGTGCACGTGAGGCGGATGAGGCCGTCGGACAGCAGCACCGTGTCGCCCACTTTGACGGTCTCGGCCAGCTGCTGGTACGTCACGTAGAACTTGTCGGCCGTGCCCTTGAGTTCGAAGGCCGGGTCGGTCGTCAGCACCACCGACTTGCCCCTCTCTAACTTGATCTTCTTGCCGTCCGCCATCTTGCCCGTGCGGATCTCCGGGCCCTTGGTGTCGTGCAGCACGGCGCGCAGGTTGAAGGCGGCCTGGCCCTCGGCGTGCACGCCGCGGCAGGCGCGCAGGTTGGTGACGCGCAGCAGCGCCTCGTCGTACTCGGCGTGCGAGAAGTTGATGCGCATGACGCGCAGGCCCTCGTCCGTGAGCTTCTGCAGCATGTCCATCTGCTCCGACACGGGGCCGATGGTGGCCACGATCTTGGTCATGGAGAACTTGGACGAGCGCGGGTTCTTGTACAGCTCCGAGGCCGAGGCGATGCTGCGCGCGTTGCGCGCCGTGGTCTGCACGGAGCGGAGGGCGAGGCGGCGCAACATGGCGAGAGAGGTGATACAAGCTTGGACGGGGGGCGAGGACGCTGTCTGCGAATGATAATAGAGGTTAGTATCATTGTTGTCAGGGACTGCCTGCAGCTGCAGACGACGGGTGCGTCTCTCGTGCGCTTGTCGCGGCAATTTTCGCCTTGCGGCTGCAACTACCTGCTGGGGGCTTTCGTACCTGTCGACGAGCTGGCTGCTTGGCTTGTGGTGGTGGTGGTGGAGCGAGCGCCAGGAAACGTGGGGTTCAGCTTGTCTTTGGAGCTTGGACTATACCTGTGAAAAAAGATATCTGTGGGAAGTGATACTTGCCTATACTTGTTTCGACCTCGTCTATGGCGGATGCGCTGGTGTAACACCTTACAAACTGATTCTCGATATTGCGATGACCTGCGTTAATTAATACCAAGAGTTACGTCAGCTACGCCCCTACCAATCACTGGCCGCGCCCATCCTCCGGGATTTTTCGGAGCGCAGAATGTTGCTCGTTCAGAAACTTTATGGTAAGTGTTTTTCTTATGCATTCAGGTAAAACATCTTACCTTAACATACTGTTTTTGTCATAGGTAGTGCTTTTTTTGCATACAGATAAAATAACTTTCCACTCTCGCCAAAACCGGGTACGGTTGACCTTGGCAATCGGATACTTACACGGCGTGTGTATTTAAGGTGCCTCTGGTGCGATATCCCGTTCTTTGGCAACTCGTACGAGGTAGGAAGCGATGGGAAGCCTGAATCCGCACCAATCGACATCACGTCGCCCGTAACCTCGCTGCCTAGCGCTGCCAATCCTCCACCGCGCTTCAGATGGTTCCTCCCGCAGAAAAGACTACGTTGATATTGTCACTGTGATGTACTATTCTCCTTAAAAGAGGTGTTTGTCGTGCTTGTACAGACGGCCGCCTGCTTGGTGTCGTCTGCATCGACCCTCCTGCCCCACCTGATCGTCGCTGCACAGGTGTCGGCGTGTCAGCCATGGTTGAGGCAAGTCCTGAAGTGTCGGTTGCAGTCTCGCCTGGACAAAAAGAATTATCTCGATCTGGCATCATTTTCATATGTGATAACGGTACGGGCCATACCGTAAACTTCGTTGTCCTTGTACCACGTAGTATTTAACACTTAGCATTTCGCGGCCAACCCCACAGCAACGCAACACGATTTCTGCAATGAAGACTGCCGGTAGCTGTCTCTATCCGCCTAACAGCCAGCTGCTGTGTGACAGTGTGGTTGGGAATTGGATGTTGCCTGTGAGGATGTCGCTGGAGATCGACGGCGGCGCTATACTCAAGCAGTCCTCCGTAATGACTGGACCAACGGTGGTAAATCCGAATACTAAGTCGACGTCAAGCCACAGTCCACTCAGATCTGGCGATGAATATGAGCTCAAGCCGAAGAAGAGCCACAAGAGGAAGAGTCGAACGAGTCCACGAAGCTCCGTCACCACAAAGGACGCACTAAAGAAGATCCGCCACAGAGAACGCTGCCGTGTGAACCAAGAGCTATACCGGAAAAGGCAACACAAGCTGACGCAAACCCTCGAAGACAAGATCCAAGCCCTACAGAACGAAGTTCGAGCTCGAACTCGCCAGTCACGCGAGTTTCTCGCTACGCCAGCAACGCAGTCGATTTGGGTCGTTGTAACGCAGTATTTCCACCACTACCAGAACTTCATCTTGGCCCCAGTAACAGCTCGTGACACTGTACGTGACTTTATGCACGCGACGATGGCTCCAGAGGTGGTTTACGGACCCCTTGGCGGTGTTGAGGCGTTGCTGGAAAGCTGGACGCTCTTTTCGCACTACTTCGACCGTATCCGCCTCACGCTGGCGAGCCTTCACCCCGTTGACGCTAGCACTGTCGCGGCCAGCACGATCATCAGTCTCACTATATCCGAGAGCAGCATCGTCGATGCGTTCCCAAACCTGAGCAGCAAAGCCGAGGACAAGCAAATTGCAGCAAAGTTGCGCGGTCAGCGGGTCGTCATGACCGGTACCGTGCGCTTCTACTGGAACAGCTCAAGTAATCGGGTGGTGCGCGTGCTGAACCAAGCAGATATGCTGAGCCCACTGCTTAGTCTGCTGGGTAGTCTGGACGAGGTGTCTCGAGTATTTGAGAACGCACGCGTCACACCGGACTGGAACCTTGTCCCGATACGCTAAGAGCACAGGTCGTCGACCAGCTGCAGGCAACGGCTATTCCAGCGCCTCCCGCAGACCTTGCCCGCTCCTGAACAAACTACCCAGATCGTCATTCCGCCGAATATGGACGAGGGAGCTCACCACTTCAGCACCGACAGCCAGAGCAAGTCACGGGTTTCATAACATCGATTTTAATAGGTTTTGCGAGCACCGGGTTGTTTTGGCGACCCGGGTCGTCGCCAGACGTTTCATATGGTGGGCAACAAGCCTCACCGCCCTCCTCAAGCATATTTGGTCAGCTCTGACACCCTGAAGAGTAGTTTAACGTGAGGAGAATTCGAGTGCACTCTTTCGCAATCGACAAGAAGATGGAGGGAAAAAATAAACACGAGTTTCACCTTCTTTGGGAATTATGCACCGCTGTACGCGTTCCCAATCGTAAAGCTCACCCACGCGAGACTTTATTACGTCCGTTTAGCATTTACGCTCTTTGGCCCGCTGCAGAAGCGAGGCATGCTAGCTCGTCGATTAGGTCACTCATTGAATTCATGTCCATGGTATTCACCGACGCAGAAGTCTTGTTCACTGGGCGGAAGAACGACCACATCGACAGCTTGTCTCGAGTCCGTCCTTGCAAATTGAGGGCCATGGGAACAATCTTGCGATTTTGTGCAAGTTCTAGCTCACAGCACTTTGAATACGTTCCGTACGTCGTCTGGTCCATTTGATGAAAGAAGTTGATTGTGGAGCACCTACCAGTGAGGCTCGGTAGCATCTATCGAGCTTGTGTCAACTAGGAATGTAGTGTAACCTACTAGTTGACCATCTTCAGCATCAGTATCGTTTGGCAACAAAATCAAACCCGAGAGAATCGGAGCTGCCTGTATTACTAGCGCACCTTTCACTAGGCTACCAAAGACAAGATGGTTGGCACGGGGCTTTCCTAAAGGGCTTGGAATTTACCGAGCTCTTCCATGAGAACGACAGAGGTTCGCAGTTTGACTGCCTTCAACTGGAGAACGCGCGTTAGATTTCACTACTAAATGATTGGCAGGATTCGTTGTAGAGATAGTTTTTCTAGTAGAAACAGTAACACATTATCCCCCACCCGAAGATTCTAAAACAAATAGATGTCATGGCTGAACTTCGTAGCGAGTCCAGTACAAATTTACTACCCAAAACACTTCGTTCTCAAATTCTCAACTCCGAGTAGCTTTTCCCAGAGAAAATTCATCCACTTCGCACGCAAAAAGAAGTTCTTGATTCGTCTACCCTGTGAGTGCGGAAACATCGACAGTACCATCTTCATCTCATCGCCATAGCGTAAGCTCTTAAAAACTTGGCGGAAACAGATGCACACCGACAGCTTGGCGCGAACTCGTCTCGGCAAGACATGGGCTTCAGGGACGTCCACCGAATGCATGAGGTGGTAACACACATGCCCACTTCTCCTCAAATACTTGGCACCTGTGCCTTCCACAAACACGTAGCTACGATTTCTAACGAGGCCAATTGATTGATGATGCACATCCAGCTCCATCCACTTGATCAACGACGGGCTCGAGTGGATCTTCTGGTGTCCTGCACCGTTGAGAGTACAGCAGCTCCACTGAGGCCACTATAGTTGAGGAAGATTTAAAAGATGGACCAATAATGTCATCCATCACGTCATTGAGTGTACCATAAGTTGATCCAGCGCCGAGCATTGACTGCAAGTGTGGCAGTGGGTCATCAACATGATCGTCTTGGATAGAATCATACCGCTGCTTCTGCCGACGCTCTGTATATACTCGCATCTGGTCCTTCACTTTGACGAGCTTCCATGTACGTTTGCAACGGATCAATGTGTCTGCGAGTTTGAGGTGTACTCTGAGGCTCAGAGTCTGAGCCCTAGAACTCACCGGTACGGATAAGCAAAGACCACCGTTGTTGTGCTTTGACTTGGAAGACTTTATTGATGCGAATATATATACGTCGAAGTAGCTCACTATTCTTTACGACGCTTTAAGCTCTCCTCTGTTGCAGAACGATAGTCTCGCAGAAGGATTTCGGGACATTCTTTGCGATGGAAGACTTGGACTCGTTCGCAGCTACCAAGTCGGTTAGGCATGACAAACAAATGGTGACTTTCCGTTGAGTCACTTGTTGGTTCGAGGCCGGGAGCTTCAGCTTCTTCTCGATCTTGCACGAGTTGCACACGTACTCGTGGCAGTTCATGCACGTGCTGTGGCGCCTTGCAAACTTTGCCAGACGCCACACGCGCTTCGCGCACGTGATGCAATTCTGAGCGGGGGTTGGTGGTATACAGTTTCCATTCACAGATCGGGGCTTGGAAAGCGACTGCGTTGATTTCATCACTGGGTCCACCCGGTTTGGCTTGAACGTCGACAACAGCGCTTTGACGAAGCGAGAAACAACGACTTGACGACTCGTCCGGTCGATCACCGCCATACAGCAAATGGACACCGAGGTGTCGCTAACTTGCCGAAAGAAGGAACACACGGAGAGCGTCGAACGCACTCGTCCAGGCAAAACGGGAGCTTTGGGAATGCCCACCGAGTGCATGACCCGGTAGCCAACACGCTCACCGCTTGGCAAGTGTTTGATACCAATGGACTCGACGAAAATGTAGTCACGGTTCCTGACAAGGCCCATCGACCGACGGCGGACGTCTAGCTCCATCCATTTGAGTGTGACGCTTGTGAACGGGTCTGTCACCGTCGGTGTCTTGATTGGTAGAAGCACGGCCGCGTCGCTGAAGTCACCTGCGCTCGAGGTCTCGGAGCTTGTAGATGACTCAAGCAAGCCACTCATCATGCTGTTCAGGGTCCCGGGAGTCGATCCGACGCAGAGTAGCGACTGTAACTCGGACTCGCACCTTGTTTGCTCCCCTCTCCGACCGCTGTAGACTCGCATTCCATCCTTCACTTTGAACGATTTCCACGCTTTCGGGTCTACGTCCGAGAAGTGCTGATACCCGTTGAAGTTCGCATCGAGAATTGTCTTCGCAACACCTTGGAGCTCGCTCACGTCTGTAGTAGACAGCGCTATTGGCTGGAACAGGCTTCTGCTTGCCGTCATTTGTCGTGTGCGGCAGGTTAATTGTCAACGACTCAGAAGGTTGGTAAGTGAGTTCCTCGTACGTTGCTTGCAGACACTTACCATCTTTATTCCGCTCACATGAATCTAGTTGATAAAAATGTACATACCGCCCAAAATTCTAAGCAAATCTCCGTTCTCGCAGCAGCGCGGCGTTAGTGACGCGTTAGTGTCCGCACACATGTTACGGACAGGGTTTGGTAGTATCGAAAGTGAAAATTTTGGACTAGTAGTGCTACTACTACTACTAGTAGTAGTCGACGCTGAGAATATGCGCTACTACTAATACTCCTAGTTGTAATTAAGTGACGGCGCTAGTAGTATTACTACGAATACTACTATACTTACTTGTTTGTGGACAACTACCAAACCCTGTTTACGGTATTCCGTGCAGGTGAGTAATGCATAATCGATCGATGCCTCTCGTTCTCTTTCCACTATAATACCGCAGTAAGATGCCCCAAGCAGGTATTAAGCTTGTCAAACAGTATTTCATTATTTCACGAGCTCCACTCAGTCACTATAAATGTCTCTTTCTCATCTGGTACTGGCGAAGTCGGGTGACGACTCGATATTCTTCGCGATGTTCCAGCTTGGCAGTCTCGTCGACCAAACGGAATGGTAGGCTGATCGATTGAGCTCTGGGCCACCGGCTGAGTCTTCTGCAAAGGAGAACTCGGACCCGTTTGCCGTCATCACGTCGGTCAGACACGAGAAGCAAAACGCAGCCTTCTTCGTGGCCACTTTTCGGTCCGACGCCGCCACTTTTAGCTTCTTTTCGATCTTGCAGGCGTTGCAGATGCACCCACAGCAAACCACGCACGTATTGTGACGACTTGTGAGCTTGGCTAGTCGCCACACGCGCCTGGTACAGGTGATGCAGTTCTGGTCTCCATTCGGTGGTCGACGGTGGTCCAGCTCCGAGTAGCGTTTCCCGAGATTCTGCGCGAATTTCTTCACTTTGCTAGCGTCGGCGCGCTTGACTGTCGACAGGACCGTCTTAACGAAGCGAGGGACTACAACTTGTCGAACGCGGTCGCTCATCGGCTCCAGTATCGCCATGGAGTAGACCGAGACACAACTCTTGTTCACCTGGCGGAAAAATGAGCACACCGAGAGCTCGGCACGCACTCGTCCAGGCAGGTTGTGAGCTTGCGGGATACCAACCGAGTGCATGACATGGAAGCCCAACGGCTCACCACTTGGCAAGTATTTGACTCCAGTCGCCTCGACGTAAACGTAGTCGCGGTTCTTGACGAGGCCCATTGACCGACGGCGAACATCTAGCTCCATCCACTTCACCACGTCGGTTGCGAACGGGTCAAGTGCCGTCGGCGCTTTGATCCGTAGTAGCACGGCAGCATGTCTGAAGTCATTCACGCTGGAGTCCTGGGCACCAGGACAAGTAGCCGACTCCAGAACGCCGTGCATCCTGTCGTCCAGTGTACCAGGTGCTGATCCAACACACAGCAGTGACTGTAAGTCGGGGTTGTCATCCACCCTCCCAGTATGAGGATGTTGGGACCTTCGTCGACTGCTGTAGACTTGCATTCCACCCTTCCCCTTGATGAGCTTCCACGCGTTCTCGTCCACCTCGGAGAAGTGCAGGTACCTGTCGAAGTTCGCGTCTAGGATGGTCTTCGCAACGCCTTGGAGCTCTCTCTGATCCGTTAACGTCAGCGATATGGCCTGGAACGGGCTCCTACATAATCCGCTGCCGATCATTTCCGTGCAGCTCCGTTGTGAGGGGTCCAGTGAGTTGGTAAATGAATCCCATGGAGCCCCCTTTTGAGGCAGGCAGATCTCCGTTCTTGCCCATGCGGACGAAAGTTCGGCGTTTGCGACGCGTTAGCGACCCTGATTCCTGGTTGCCTCAGCCCACATGCTACCCCGGACTCGTTCCGGATTACGACGCACCCCAGCAACAAGTATTGGCGTCCACGCATACTTTGCCTTCAGTACAGATGTGCCAAAATGCTGCGATGTGTAAAACTGACTTGTCCACTCGCTTTGGTTTGTGTCTATTTGAGTTTTATGTCACTATCTTATAGAAACCTTTTAGGCAGATCTGTCCGTCTTCTTCGAAGCTTTCACCTCGGTCTTTTCCTTCGACTTGCAAGTGGTGGGTGTGCCATACCCGTTACAGTGGGTCCTCTCTGAGGCCTTGCTCTGTCGATCTGGGTCTTCACGCCAAGCGAGTATGCATGTCGACTGTTGTGTTGCACTCTGGGGAGGGGAAGACATGAACACAGAGGATTCCAATTCCTCTGTGCGTTGGGTGCTTGAACGGGAACGCGAGGGGCTCACCAGACCCGATGCGTCTTGGTGTGTGGGATCTTGAACACGTGGGGGGGCACCAGGCCCTCCGTGCTCTGGTGCTTGAGCTGCGTGTGCGTGAGGGTTCACCATGTCCGCGCGCCTTGGTAGTTGCTTATCTTGTGCGCTCCGAGGGGTACCAGGTCCTCGGCACGCCTTGGCGATGCGATCTTCTTGGACGCGACGGGTCCGCCAGGTCCGTCGCGACTTGGTGGTGATCTTGACTAGAGGTCCGCGGGGTCACCAGACCCGCATCCAGTAGTTAGTAGTAACTGGTGGCATTCACCAGGTAGCTCCTCTTCCCAGCCTCTGCCCCACGCGGGGGGGGGGGGGGGGGGGGGCGCGTCCGAGAGAAGGAAGATCCAGTTCCGCCAGCCCTTCGGAGATGTACCCAGCAGCCTCTTATGCCAAACGGCGCGAATTGCGAACTCGACTTGTCCACTCGCTGAGAGATTTGACGCGACGCTAAAGAACCAGAACAACTGAATCGTTCCTCTCTTCAAAATGTGACAGGAACAGCTCTGCATCAACGATGTTGCAGCTCAAACTCTCACTGTGGACAAGAAATGGCGAGAAAACCACTTTGAATATTGTGGTCTTAGCTTGAAAAACTGGCCGATGTGTAGCTACTCGTCCTCAAGCCCCAGCCTGGCGATCTCAACGTCCGAACGGAATGGCACATTCGACGAAGAAGACCGGCGGCATTTCTCGAGTTTTTGGTTGTGGATAGCTCGGAGCCTTCGGCGGTGATCACGTCGCCCAGACAAGTGAAACACAGCGTGCAATCCCTTGTGGTTTCTTTCAGCTTCGAGGTGAGAAACTCTGGCTTTCTCGCGACCTTGCACGAGTTGCAAAGAGGTCCCAGACACAGCTTACACGTGCTGTGCTGGCTTGTGAACTTTCCGAAGGCCCAAACGCGCTTGGTGCAGGTTACGCACGTGAAATAGGGCGTCGTCAGCTTCACGCTCTTCAGGTTATTCAGCTCCGAATAACTTTTGCCCAAGGAATCCTTCAACCTCTTCAGTCTGCCGTCCTGTGTGGTCGTGAACATGGACAGCAGCATGTGAGCGAAGTGGGGGACGATCACCCGTCGAGCCTGTTCGTTCGTCGGGTTCATCATCCACATCGCGTACACCGCCACCGAGTTTCCCTTGTCTTGACGGAAGAAGAAGCGCACCGACAGCTTGCCACGGATCCGTCCTGGGAGCGCAGGGGCTTGCAGAATGTCCACCGAGTGCATGAAATGGTAGCCCACACGTCCAGTCTTCGGCAAATTCTCGACGCCTGTGGCTTCGACGTAAACGTAGTCGCGGTTCTTGATAAAGCCCAAGGAGCGACGACGAACGTCCAGTTCCATCCATTTGACCGCCATGGAGCTGAACGGGTCCTTCAGTGTCGGTTCTTGGACTTTCGACAGAGTCGTGACCCTATTGATGTCGTTCATCAACGGTGTCTTGGTTTGTGCTGGGTTAAAGTCGATTCCGGACATCACTTCCTCGAGTGTACCAGGAGTTGATCCGACGCACAGCATGGTCTCCAATTCTGGATCGTCCGCCAGGTTGCGCTGGGGCGAGGAATTGTGTCGCTGCCATCGACGCTCTGCATACATTCGCATTTGGTCTCTGCACTTGACGAGTCTCCACGTCTTTTGGTCAACCTCCGTGAAATGCTGATACCGATTGAGGTTCGCAGCTATGATCGTCTTCGTGACAGCTTGCAGCTCGTTTGTAGCTGCAGACGAGAGTGAAATTGGCCTGAATGGACCCATTTCAGTTCCGGAACTCTTGTGCTTGGTGGCTCCAGGAATATTCGCAAATGCCATTGTTTCTTGGGCTGCTTGACATGCAAGTAGGTCGGACACATCTTCATTTTTGCCCATACGGACTGCAGGAAGGTGTGTGCGATCCACCACCAGCCGATCGGTCGTAAGCAGTCATTCTAGTGTGCTAAGTAATGCGAGAAAATGGTTCAGTATTGCTCTGTGGCTGCATATGTACTGCGCGACATCCATGCCGATAGGCAAGATGCGAAAAGGCCCTTTCCGCTGCGATGTATCGAAGAGCTCCGTTCCGTGGTGATGTCCCGCTTTGTCGTTGTTTGTGATCCCTCATCATTGACAGCAATTTTTTTCACCAAAGTTTTGTATCAGTGCTGAAAAACTTGATTCTCTGGTATTTCCACTCCTGCTGCTCACTGAGCATCCGGAATGATCACGGTCTTGAGAACTTCAAAGCAGGCACCAGCAGGCACCGTTTTCGCGTCTGTAGGGTGACGTTTGAACAGCTGAAGGTGGTGGATTTGTCCCCGGCAAAGACTGCGTGGTGTTTTCCCATGTTCTTTGAAACAGAAGAGAAGCTCAGCAGTAATCACATAGATTCTTCTTCTTCTTCTTTTGATTGAGGTACATTGTTGCCATTTAACTCTACGCTAACGACTGCCATTGTCCGTTGCACCGCTGCCTCTTTATCAGCATGTGTCCGCAACTGACCTTCGGCCGCGTTGCTTCCGACGACTTGTTCAGCCCGTGCAGTCAATCCGGTATTCACAAAGATTGCCAACCCCGTTGATCGCCAATTCTCCTCGAGCAAACTGCACTATAGAAAGTGTTCATATTCATTTGTTAGATGTTGGTAAACTCTGTGTTGCCTTGTATCAAGTACATACCAAGGGGAAAACGAGTCAGACGACTGCACGAGAAGAACTTGTTACTAGTGAACAGCTCCCATTTGCTCTCGTAAAAGCTACCGGTATCAATAACGTACGATAAGTTCGACCAACCTGTGGTTGGACGTCTGAGAACGCTTCGGGAAAGATAACCCGGATATGTTCTCACAATAAGAGCACACCGCGCGATTCTGTTTTGGTCATTAAGAGCTCGGCCATAATGAAGCTCACCTTCGTCTACCCCGCTACAAAAATGCTAGCGTATTGGGTTCTAATGTCCGGAAAATGCCCGGAAGCCTTGCTGTAGCCTCAACTCTTGGGGGGGGGGGGGGGGGGGGGGGGTTTTGG